>PVIU01000318.1:0-94501 GCA_004026605.1 Ondatra zibethicus
TGGAAAGAGGGCGTGGTCCCAGAGGCTAAGGATGGAAAGAGGGCGTGGTCCCAGAGGCTAGGATTGGAAAGAGGGCGTGGTCCCAGAGGCTAAGGATGGAAAGAGGGCGTGGTCCCAGAGACTAAGGATGGAAAGAGGGCGTGGTCCCAGAGGCTAAGGATGGAAAGAGGACGTGGTCTCAGAGGCTAAGGATGAAAAGAGGGCGTGGTCCCATAAACTAAGGATGAAAAGAGGGCGTGGTCCCAGAGGCTAGGATTGGAAAGAGGGCGTGGTCCCAGAGGCTAAGATTGGAAGGAGGGCGTGGTCCCATAGGCTAAGGATGGAAAGAGGGCGTGGTCCCAGAGGCTAAGGATGGAAAGAGGATGGGTCCCAGAGGCTAAGGATGGAAAGAGAGTGTGGTCCCAGAGGTTAAGATTGGAAAGAGCACCCTCTTGCCCTGGTGCCAGAGACAGCAGGTGGGCAGATGAGTGGAAACGGAAGTGGATGTTAACCTCCAAAGAGACCAAAGAAGAATGATAGAGGCCAGGACAATCTGAAGTACAGGTGAAGCCAGGCCAGGTGAGGTGGCTTAGGTTTTTGCCCTGGGTCACCTTGTAACTAAGAACAGTGACCTGAATTGTCCAATGTGGCAGCCTCACAAGTGGCCACTGAGCAGCTGTAACGTGTGTGTGTGTGTGTGTGTGTGTGTGTGTGTGTGTGTGTGTGTATAGGGTCCAAATGGAGCTGGGCTGTACACAAGACTACATACCTAACATGGGTACTGGAAATGGAACCTAGGTCTTCTTCAAGAATAGCAATTATAGGGCTGGAGAGATGGCTCGGCAGTTGAGGGTGTTGCCTGCTCTTCCGGGGGTCCTGAGTTCGGTTCCCAGTGGCCACGTGGTGGTTCACGGCCACCTGTTGTGGGATCTGGTGCCCTCTTCTGGCCTGCAGGCATGCATGCAGGCAGACCACTGTATACTTAATGGATGGATAAATCTTAAAAAAAACACACACAAAAAAACAAAGAAACAAAATTTGTTTCTATAAAAAAAAGAATAGCAATTATAGCATGTGTGTGTGTGTGTGTGTGTGTGTGTGCGTGTATGTGCTTTAACTAATGAACCATTGCTCAAGCCCCTGAAATAATATTTTTATGCATAGGCTTGGTGATAATAATTTCCTCTCTTTCCTTTTACTTATTTAATGTGTTCATTCAAATAGCACCATTACACCATAGGCTGTAGTCTTCTATTCCTACAAGAAACTGTGGATTAGAGACTTAGGTTCAAATCCTACCTCTACCACTTACTTGGGGACTGCACTGGCTGGTTTTGTGTGTCAACCTGACACAGCTAGAGTCATCAGAGGAATGAGCCTCAGCCGAGGACACGCCTCCATGAGATCCAGCTCTAAGGTATTTTCTCAATTAGTGATCAATGGTGGGGGGCCCAGTCCATGGTGGGTGCCATCCCTGGACTGTTGGTCCTGTGTTCTATAAGAAGGTGGGTTGAGCAAGCCATGTTGAACAGGCCAGTAAGCACCACCCCTCCATGGCCTCTGCATCCCCTCCTGCTTCTGAGATCCTGCCCTGTTTGAGTTCCTGTCCTGACTTCCTTCAGTGATGAACAGCAATACTGAAGTATAAGTTTAATAAACCCTTTCCTCAGCCAGGCGGTGGAGGCACACACCTTTAATCCCAGCACTCGGGAGGCAGAGGCAGGTGGATCTCTGTGAGTTCGAGGCCAGCCTGGTCTACAAGAGTTAGTTTCAGGACAGGCACCAAAGCTACAGAGTAAATCCTGTCTTGAAAAACAAACAAACAAAAAGCCCTTTCCTTCCCAACTTGCTTTTTGGTCATGGTGTTTTGTCGCAGCAATAGAAACCCTAAGACAGGGACTCTGATAAAGTTGAACTGTCAGAAAGAGCACAGAGTACAACTGGTTGAGTCAGGGGTTGGCAGTGGGGCCAGAGAGAGGGACCTGGGCAGAGCACACCTACAGAGGACCACCTACAGGCTGCCCTCACTATCATGGGTCTCACTGCAGACTCCTGGCATGACAGAGCTGGAAGAAGCCTGAAAGATCCTGCACCCCAGTGGTGCGGGAGAATTGTCTGTATTCTGTCAATCATGTTTTAAATAAATGCTGATTGGCCAGGTAGGACAACCAGACAAGAAGTAAAGGTGGAGCCAGAAGAACAGGAGTATTCTGGGAAGAAGGAAGTTCTTTCCCACTCCTGCCCAGACCGCTGAAGAAGCCGGATGTGACCTGCCCTGCTGAAAAAGGTACTGAGCCATGTGGCTGACATAGATAAGGATAATGGGTTAATCTATGTTATAAGAGCTAATACAAGCCTGAGCTGATGGGCCAATCAGTTTATAATCTTCTGGAGACCTCTGTGTGATTTTCTTTGGGACCTAATAACTGTGGGACCTGGTGGGAAGACAGAAACCAGCCAGGCCCTCATGTTACACCCCAGGGCCCCAGGAAGGCAAGCAGTAAATCCTTTACTTTCCCCATGTCCAGATGGATACACGTTTTAGCTCTGCAGAACCTTGCTTAGCACATACACCCCAAACCCATTACATAGTCCTCTTTGCCTTGCAGGGTGGACTCATGGGGCCCGGGACTACTTGTTCCCTTGCAGTTGGGCACTACCATTCCCACTTTTCAGATGAGGGGCCTGAAGCTCTGGAGTCAGGGTTACCCAGGGTGGTAGCGGGCCTAGATCTTCACCTCTCTGAGCAGAGTAGAACCCTCCCGCTCTTGCTCTCGCTCTCGCTCGGCTTCTTCTGCTAGCACCTGAAAGGTAGCAGCAGGCTGGGTAGTGTGAGTATCTTCCAGACTTACCCACAGCCTGGCGGATGCTCCAGAGCCAAGGCCCTACCTTCAAGCTTGAGGAAATCAGAGAAAATGATTTGTAGATGGCTATGGAGCACAAAAGGACAAAGCCAGGACCAGAGCTCAGTATTCCTATCCCAAACATGTCCTCGAGCCACAGGGACTGAGAGGGGTAGGTAAGTGGCTCCCTCTGCAATAAGGGACAGGAGCTGGGGGGAACAATACATTCCTTTCGCTGCTGCTGTTCAGGCCCCAGGGGAACACTCATGCTGATGAACAGCTCCTGAGGGCTGGGACTTTGGGCTCCATATCTAGAGTCTATTAGGAAGGTTGAAGGGCAGGTGGGGTATTACTATTCTCATCCCCAGATCCTGGCCTGGTTCTCAGCACACAGCTGTAGTTGAGAATGACTGCATAGCTGGATGGACGGGTGGATGGATAAATAAATCACACCATTCCAATCAGACATGGGGCTAAGTGGGGGTGAGAAATGGTCAGGGCAGAAGAACACATGGGCCAGATGTTTCTTCCATCTTTCCTGCAGCCTTGGATGTAGCGGGTGTTGTTGTGGGTGTGGATCACAAGCAAGCACTTTAAGAAATACATAGGGGAGGGGAGAGGAGATTCTGCAAGCATTGACAAAAAGCAGCAAGAGTTCTGGGGCCCTGCAGGGTTCTGGCCTTTACCAAGACCCTCGCTCTCCAGGCCTTGATTTGTTTATCAGGAAATAGACTAACCAAGCCAAGGTCACTTCCTAACTGACCCCAACAGTTGGCAGATGTGAGCACTAAGCATTCGCATTAACCAAGACCCTCTCTCTCTAGGCCTTGATTTGTTTATCAGGAAATAGACTAACCAGGCCAAGGTCACTTCCTAACTGACCCCAACAGCTGGCAGATGTGAGCACTAAGCGTTCGCAGGATGGTGGTAGGAGCAAGGCCAGGCAGAGACTCCCTGGCAAAAGGGAGGCCGACAGATGCTCCTGAAAACCGGCCTCCTGAGACTGCACAGCCAGAGGTAACTGGCTGTGACAAGGATCAAGCCCGTAGTCAATTCCATTCAATAAAACTTTGATTGCCTATGAGCCTTGTAAACATGCAGCTTCCCTGTGGGCCAGAGACTCTCATCTTTCCTTCTTCCTGCTGCACCCTCCCTGGGCACTGTGCCAGTCCTAAAAGGCCCCTCAGCCCCAGCTGCAGGATGGGCAGCTGAGGGTTAACTACCCACTGGCAGGTGAGTGCCTAGGCCTGGGGGTGGGGACAGTGGGAGTCGGAGGCAGCCGGAATCACTTAGCCCTCATTAGTCCAAATTAAAATCAGGAGTGAGATGACAATTACAATTTGCAGTGGGCTAATTGTTTTTCCTCAGAAGCTGATCGTTTTGCAGATTGGGGAAATTAATTGTTTGAAATCCCAGGTGTACTGGCTTCGAACCCAGTGAAGGGAGGCAGGCCCGGTCTACACCTGGACAGCACTCCCTAAGGCAGCCAGCAGCGGTGGTCTCACTTCTGACCTTACTGATCCTCATCAGGGCCAGGGCTGAAGGGAGCTGTGGCCTGCATGACTGACCCCACCTGTCATCAGGCTAGAGGGCCCTAGGCCCTGGGAAGCCTCCTTGGATTTTCCAGATGTTTTCATTTCCCTTGGGGATTTATTGGCCACCATAATGTTCACTCATTCAACAAGCCCAACAGCCCACTATGTGCCAAGCACTAAGGGGATCTTTGCTATGCACACTGCAGTTACTGGTCTCATCGGGGTGACATGGGGTCCTCACACTGCGTGTGATGAAGGTGCAAGGGCTCAGAAGGCACTTTGTAGGCAAACAGCCCTCTAAAGATCTCCACTCTGGAACATGGTGACTCTGCTACCTTACATGGCAAAAGATTTGCAGGTCAGAGAGTGTCTCTGGTTATCTGGTTAGGATGGCTCTAAGCAGGTGAACCCTCTAGAGAAAAGTCTTTCTCTAGCTGGGAGCAGAAAAGTTCCAGCATTTGGGGATCTGATAGATGTCTCACTGCTTCAGAGGTACAGGGAGCTGTGCAAAGGGCAGCTGAAAGCCTCTGGGGCTAAGGGTGGCCCTCAGCTGATAGAAACAACGCTGGTTCTACACTAGGACCTAAATGTCACCAACCATACAAGTCAGGCATAGAGCAGATCCACCCCCCCCCCCATGGTCTGCCTGACACCCTGATTTGACCTTTAGTAGCCTAAATCTAAGAGTCTGTCAGCACAGCTGGATCTGCGAGGGGCAGGACCAGGGGACATTACAAGTGTGAGACTCGAGGCCACTGTGGCTGTGGTGACGTCATGGCAGCAATAGAAACCTGAGCCAGAGTAACAGGGTAGTGACGCGGGACTCCCATATTTCAGGAGGCCTCTTGTGGGCTGAGACCAGAATGATGATGAGGAGAGAGGCGGTGCTCTTGTCTCCATCTTCCTGTGTTAGCCCCCAAACCTCTCCAGTCTGGGGCAGGGGAAATCCCACAATTGGCAGAGGGAATAGCTGGCTGGGCAAAGGCTCTGGGGCGAAGGCATCCTGAGGGGAGCTCTCTCAGATACAAGGCAGGAAATGAGGGCTGCTGGGAATGAGGAAGGAAAGTTCTGGGATGAAAACTGAGTATCTGAGAAGAGACCCATTTTCCCAGCCCCTCCTCCCAGCCGACACACATTGGCAGCCTCCCCTCCCCTGTCCTGTCCTGCCCCGGGGTCACCACCTCCTCTTTGCCTCCCTTCCCCAGCTGGCCCCCACTAGAGCTCAGGTGTCTCCATGTGCCAAGGTACCAGGTGCCTACTGCTGCCTTCTCCAGCAGGGTGTTGGCATACTGCCAAGCAGCACGCTGCAGGGGGAATTTTTCAAGCCATCTTTAATTAGGGAGACAATAGGAGGCTGGGAAAAAGGGAAGAGAAAGGTGGTGGACAGCGTCAAGGTCTGTCAAAACAGTGGCTGTACACCTGAAGAACTTCACGGAAGCGGAAAGAGAGGGAGGGAAAGACAGGCAGGCACGGGGACCCTCCCGCCTGCCCTGCCACTCACCCCTCCCCCTCCTCCCATCTAGGAGTGGGTGTGTGGGCACTGGAGAAGAGCAAAGGGCTGGTGACAGATTTGGCTTTGTCTCATTATGTTTGATGTCTAGCAAGTTAATTGCCCTGGTCTCGGTTTCCTCTTCTGTACAATTAGTGTAGTAATACCTACTTTTCAGGGTGGTTGTAAAGATTAAGGATGTCAAAAAGTGATCCGTGTGGAGAAGCGACTGGCTAAGTGGTGGCTGTTTCCCACCATTTATGTGTAGGAGAGCCACACCCTCCCGCCTCTAGATTGCAGCCCCTTTACTGAACAAACAGCTGAGCTTGCTGGCATATGCCTATGGTTAAGCACTCATGAACCTGAAGCAGGAGGATTAGCAGTTCATGGCCATCCTTGAGATGAGACCTTGTCTCAAAAAGAGAAAACAAATGGAAGGCAGAGAGTATATCCAAGAACCACAGAATCCTGCTAGCACGCAAACCCTATGTTCCTTCAGTCTACCCTGCTGCTCTGAGGGTGGGGTCTAGAGACCTACGCAGGGGACCAGCCCCCAAGCAGGTGATTCAGATGTGAAGCTGGGTCCACCCTGTTGTCTCAAGGCGGTGTCTGCCTTGGAAGCCACTGTCTCTTTTTTGGGACTCACACACACAAAGTTTTGAGAGAGCTTGTGGGGGCAGAGTCTTCCTCACTTCTATTCACACCTTAGGGCTTATTCCTTGGGCAGCTCCTACCCCTAAGTAAGGAAAGCTGGTCCTCAGGTCAGAGCTCATGCAGCAAAGACCTCCGCATCTGCCTCCTTTTGCTTTCTTGTTTTCCAATGGAAGAAACGGTGGGCTAAGTCTGGGCCTACCCAGAAGTACAAGCTCAGAACTCAGTGTCTGCCACTCACAGAGAGGACGAAAGCACAGTGCTTCTCAATTGAATTCTAAATGTCAGGGATCCTCAAGCTTCTCTGGGCTCTGCTCCTCTGCTATGAAGTAATGATAAACTGGCCCCTATGCTGGGACCCGCCAGAGACTGTCTTAAATGTGTAGCATGGAGTCCTGCACCTAGCTTGACAGCACTTTTACCCTCTTTTGTAAGCAAGATTGTAAGAGATAGGCCATGCAGCTGAGGCTGGAATTGGAATCTCTGCAGCCTGGCCCCAGAGTCTGTGTCCTGAAACCCTCACGCCATACCTGGGCATTCTCTTCTTCCTCTCTTTCTCACAGTGCATCCATTCCAAGTCAATGCTACCTTCTCTCTGCCAGGGACGGGGCAGATGATATATAAGCGAAACAAGACCCAGTGTCTGTCCTGAGGTAGCTTTCTAGCCAGCAGGGCATGCAGGAGATGTGGCTTATGGCAATGACATGTTGCATGGGCATCTGCAATCCTGATGCTGGCTTTGGGGTCTGTACAGTGGCCTCAGAGTCACCCATCCCCTCTTAGCTTCTGTTATTTCTGTTTCCTCAGCACCATCTCCTGCCTGCTGGCTCTCAGCATCTTCACGTGACAAATCACAGCCATTGGTAGGTACACTACAACATTATTATTGAAAAATGAGAAAACATAGAGGAGCGTGGAGGAAATTTAAGCTGTGCCCCCTTCTGCCTTCCAGGGCAGACTGCTGTCACATTCTAGCATTGTCTCTTCAGCCTTTGGCTTTGTCCTACGGTGGCAAACAGTTTTTATCTCTATCCCTGGTCTTCTGTCATCTTTTTTCAAATCTTGTTTTCGATATGGTTTATCTTCCAGTTGCCTTTTATTCTTCCTCTTTGAGACAGGGTTTCTCCGTGCATTCCTGGCTTCCTTAGAACTTGCTCCATAGACCAGGCTGGCCTCAAACTCAGAGATCTACCTGCCTCATCCTCCAGAATGCTGGGATTAAAGGCGTGTGCCACCACTGCTCAGCTTCCAGTTGCTTTTGAAAATTACTGTTTTTTTATTTCATGTGTAGAGTGTTTTGCCTTCAGGCGTGTATGTGTACCACATGCACACAGTGCCCTAAGAGCCCTGAAGAGGGAGTCAGAACTTGAGAAATGGAGTTAGAGGTGGTTATGAGCTGCCATGTAGGCTCTGGGAACCAAACCCAGATCCTGTGTTGTGGGAAGCAGAGGAAGGCCTGGGTGGATGAAGCCTTGAGCAAACGTGTGTTATTGACACGGGCAAGGACCCTAGTGCCTCTGCCTCACGACAGTGGCAAAGCCTTCACCAGGTGAAGTTCAAAGGATGGCAAAGCCTTCCTAGGGGATCCTAGTACAAATGTTGACCGTATGTGCAAAAAATGTCCAGTCGTAGCTTTCTCTGTCCCTGCACCATGACTATAGCCTGAACACTATTCCCCTATAGAGACCACTCCTCCTGAGATTAGATAAACCTGCTTCCTCCATTCAGTTGTATGCTATAACCCTGCCTCTCTACATAATAAACAGGCTAAGCTTCCAGGGTGACGAGACTTCTCCAAAGAGAGCCCAGGCTGCCCAAACCCAGCTTTTCCATGTGTTTGTCTTTTCTTCACTCCTTCACTGCCCCAGCCAGGCCAATCCCTAGAGCCCTGTAAGAACTTGGCATCACACAAAAGCAGTAAGTGCTCTTAATTGCTGAGCCATCTTCCCAGATCCTTCCTGTTGCTTTGGAAAAAAGAAGTAAATTTCTTGAAAATTTGCATGCTTACACATCTTTATTCAATCTGCACGGGTAACTGACATTTTGGTAGGATTTGACATTGAAACAGCCTTTCCTGGCATTTCTGAAGGACCGTTCTATCATTTGCTCTCTGCAATGGTAGCCATAGAGAAGTCTGCTGCATCCTAAAACCTATCTTTGGGTTTCTGCATACTCGTAGAATCTTGTTTTATCCTCACTATTGTAAAACGTGAGACAGGGTCTTGACATGTTCCTTACAATAGTTCCTAAACTCCTGGATTCAAGCAAGCTTCCTACCTTAGCTTCCTAAATCCTGTCCTAACAACAGATCAATGTTGTTACATTTAACTTTAGTGGGGCTCTCTCTTTCATTAATTGTGCCCATCACCAAGTGGACCCTTGCAATCTAAAAAGTAACATCATTATTTAAGGAAACAGAACACCCACATAATATATAGATATGTGTTTACAGTGCCAGTGACCAACCCTAGGGTCTCATGCATGCTAGGGAAAAATGCTACCACTGAGCTACATCCCAGACCTTAGTGTGTTGGAAAAGTGTCTTGATATGTAGCCCAGGCTGGCCTGGAACTCTTGATCCTTCTGTTTTGCTTCATGAATGGGGATTTCAGGTGTGAGCCACTATATCCAGACAGAACATATTTTAAATTTCCAGGAGCTCATTCATTTTTTTCTACATCTCCCCTTAAAGAGACTAAATTATTCAAAAGCCTACCAGCATGGTTAAAATGAAATATGTAACAAATATAATAAAATATATTCATGAATTGCAGCATTGTTGTCTAATCGCATCCAGGAATGCAGTAACAATGTGTGCAGCAACATGGAACCTTGAACACATGTCAGTGCAAGAAGCCAAACACGAAAAAATACATACTAAATGATTCTACCGATGTGAAACGTCAGAGTAGGCTGTTTTATAGATATAGGAAGGAGTTAGCAGTCACCAGGGACTGAAGGGGGGGAGGAGTGGCTATTAATATGCACAGGGTTTCTTGGGGGGGGGAATCATGAAAATATTTTAGAATTAGGGTTGATGGCTGCATAGCTTTGTGAATCTCCAAAACCCCACCAATTTGTGTGCTGTGACAGCGTAATTTTTAGGATGTATGAACTAGTCCCCAATTTTAAAAAGCATCCTGTGTTCTTTTGTGTGGCCATAATATCTTCTTGTCTCTGGGAGAATATCAACTATGTTGGTCTGGTGTCCTGTTGGGCCTCCCCTCCTCCATTATCATGTTTGCTTTTTTCACATTATTTTCTATTTATTTTACCTTTCCCCTAATATTAGATGTTTTCTTCTAAAATTGCATAGTCCTTGATCAAGGGTTTGCATTCATGAGAGAGGACTGGAAAGACTGATTAACAGTTCCACATGCCCAAGCAGAGCCGGGAACAGGCAGGTGTCACTGTGCGAGGGCTCAGCACCTGTGCTCCCAGCGTCCCCAGCATTCCTAGAGCTGCTGGAGAGAGTGGGCAAAGGGCCCTTGGCATTACCCGCAAGCTTTTGGCAACCCTCCATTTTTCAGTTCTTGCCTCCATCTCCGCTCCCACGTATGCTCGTGTCCCAAGGGCTCACTTCTTGGTCAGCCTATCTGGGAAACAAAGTTCTCTCTGGGTGCTTTGGGGTCAGGCAGGGACAGTCACAGGGTGAGATGCAGTTAGGAGGTGCCCTAGGGTGTCACTATTCCATACCACACCGTCAGGACCATGGCATTCTGAGCCTCTGTGGCCCTGTGGCGGGAGTCTGCTCGTTCCTCCTCTCTGCCCTCCCTGCCGCTCTCTGAGAGCCCTTTTGTTCTCTGCCAAGTCAATGTACTCTCTTCAATTTCCATAATGGGATGGATGCTGCTTATTAGCTTTGCTCTCTTCTCTCTGCCCCTCCTTTACCTTCATTTCAGTGTGGCTTGGGAGGTAGCAGAGAGATTCTTGGATGTGTTTAGTCTGTTATGCTAACCAGAATGCCCCCTCCCCACCTCAGCTACTGCTGCAGCAGACCCTAGAATTTCAGGTTTAGGATGAAATGGTGTGATTTGACACAATGCAGTCTATATTGCTGATCTGTAAGGGCTGAGACTGGTCCTTGGAGGGCACTGGGCATTGGGAGTTAGGTGACTGTACCCTTGTTAGCCGTTCATTACATTTCCAAGCCATACTTTACTGCATTTTATGGGGGGAACGATGCGTCCTTTCTAATTCATAGACTCATGAAGGGCTAGGCTGTATCCCTGAAGAATGTCAAGGGTCTACTGTACCTCTGTCGCTATGGAAACTAGTTCCCCAGTGGCAATCATGTTTGCGACCTCTGCAATGATGTGATGCACATGGATTGGAGCAGAACAGTCCCCAGAGAGAAAGCCACCATCCCTTAATGCTGGTCACATCCTTCATGATGTCTCCAGGGTCTCCTAGCCTGAGTGCCTTGCCTGGGGCTTGCCCTGGAGTGTGTCAGCTCAGAGGGAAAGGAGGGAGACGATGAGCCTATTGGCCTGCTAAGGTCTAGAATTACTCAAGACTGCCTGGAATTCCTCTGGAACCCGCTTCCTAGGACTTCTATTTCATGCTCACCTTGGTCGGGGGGCAGTTGGTACAGAGTTCCTAGACTGTGTATGGGTGCTGTATAGTTCAAAAGTCATTTCTGTTTGATTTTGAAATGCATCATGGTTTTTTTTTCTCCTAGCATACTTACTATGCAAATGAGTTAATATGTGTGAAGTGCTCAGAACAGCCTGGCTCATGGTAAGTGCTTTATAAGTGTTTGCTATTATTATTATTACTAAAATTGTATTTAGCTTGGGTCCATATGAAAACAAATTTGCATTCCCTGCCTCTCTGCAACTCTCTTAACAAAGAAAATGGATGCCACAGAGACCCAGAGTCTGAGAAACCCTGGCTCTTTAAACTTCCTTACATAACAGGGAGAAGACACCACACGTGGTTTGTCCTGGGCTGACCCTTTTCCAGGAACTAATGCTCCTGCCTGCAAGGGCGCCTGTGGCCTCTTCCCAGGGCATCCTCCTGGCCACCGTGTCTGGGCCAGGGAGGATACGGGCTTCCGCTTCTCCTCTCTAGTTTCCTGCCCTGCTCCTCCCAGCTCTTCTCTCTCTCATCTATAAATGTGTCCCATGTCTCCCCACCCTCTCTACTGCCATCTCTGTCACTTGCTTTCCCACCCCTGGGTGAAGGTCTCTTAGAGGCAGATCGTGTTCATTTTTATAGTCAGAACACCCAGCACGGGGCTTGGCATGGAGTAGATATTTAAAATTGAGTTTTTTTGGAGGTGGGGAATAAATGCCACTCTTTTTTTCTAGTACCTGGCCAGTATCTTCTGCTTGTTTTCTCCTCTCTTCCTTACACACCTGTGCACACGCACACACTCCTACGCATATCCCCCTACCCCCGCACACTCGCTGTCTTCCCCCAGGAGCCTCTTAGGCTGCTCCTCTGCCTGGCTGGGTTGGGGAGGAGATGGTGTTTCCCACTGCTAGGAAAACCCTCTGACCCAGCTGCAGAGAAGGGCTGGAATCAGTTCCACAGCGCAGGGTGTCAGCTCTGATACCTACACACGAGGAGGATGCTTGTTCTGTGCAATTTCCATCTCATTTGTCTCTTCATTTGTAGATGAAATTGGCCAATTTCACCTGGCGTGTGCCTGGACTCTCTAGCAACCCACAGCCAGCAAACGAACGACTTTAGTCACTGTCTAAAGAGGAACTGGTGGGAGCCGGCCCAGGGCCTCCCCAGCTGCTGAGCCTCCTGTGTACTAAGGCTTGAAGAATGGCACCCCTACATGTGGACGCCATACTTGAATGTGGTCTCCACAAGGCTGAGCCAGGAGGACCAGGGAACTGAGGTGGCAAGGATTTAGGGGTAGACCTGACTTCTCTCGGTGTCTCAGGACAGGCCAAAGCACACAGGCTGGGTGCTTTGATACAGAGAGGTGGTTTGCCCTGTTGAACATAGGCAGTACTGACATAATGCTGAGCAAAAGAAGTCATAGTACTCCATTCAGGTGAAGTTAGATGAATCTGTGCTGCTAGGCTCCAAATGGCAGTCCCCTCCTCCTGTTACGGAACATGCAGGAACTAGGGGGGTGCTGTGTGTTCTAGGCCTCGATCTGGGAGTGATGACTTGGGGACCCTGTGTATCTCACATGTGAGTTAATCAAGTTGCACACAGAGAATATGCTTGTTCTTAATTCTACCTCAATGTAACATGGGGGGGTCCCCCCAGTGTTTTTTCAAACTTTATTGTGCTTATAAATCTCATGGGAGCTTATTTGAAGTACAGGTTTCTGAACCCCCAGTCTGAACTGCAAACATATTATTAATTTTTTTCATTATGTATTCATTGTACAGGGACTCTGCATTTTTAATGCTCCCTACCCGTAAGGATATTTTGAAGCAGGTAGTCCACAGGGCAGATGAGATCACAGAGAAGCTTCGACAGCTGTCTAGACAAAGGGTCCTAATGGTTCAAGTCCTATTTTTCCAGGAGCCACACAGGTGGCTCGGTAGGGATGGGCTCTCAGATGCCCTTGACAGGGAAGGTCAGAGGTTGGCCAGGCTGTGGCATGAAGGAAGGCCTGTCAGAACTGCAGGTGACACAGTTGAGTCAGCTTGGATCAGGACAGGAAGTAAAGACAAGGGGAGAAAAATCCCTCCAAACCAGGAGCATTTTCCAGCATTCTGGGGCCTGGTCCCTGCCCATAGCTGGACCACCTCATCAAGTGGTTTACTGCCCAGGGAGTATGGTCCCCAGCAGGGGGATGGCCTAAGACTGCAGGGTCTGCAGGCATTCTTCACCTGCATCTGCCGTTCTGCGGGAAGAAGAAACTAGATCTCGAAGATGTGTGACTGGAGATGTCCCCCTGGGGAGGACGCAGACAATGTGGCATTTCCAAAGGCAGATGCCAGGGTAGGCCGGGTGTCTGCAAACATGTTCAAATGATGTCTTCTGGGCTGCCCTTGACTTGACGATCTAAGAGGGCTTTGACAAGAGGGGATGGAGCCACCCAGAGGACATGGGACAGGTTTCCTTTACATCCGTGTCGGCCCTTTCCAAGATCGTCACCACTGAGTAGTGGTGCTTTGACTTGGTTTACACATGATGACACCAAGACAGATTCACCAACTTGTCCAAAGCGATGGACACACACAGTGGGGACTGGACTCAAGACCATATGGTGGACTGGAATCTGTCCACCATCCTTGCCGCCCTCCTCAGTCTGTGATAGTACATTTAGGGATCTAGAAATCACTCTCTAGTTTATTTTCCCAAGTACTCTGTGTGAGGCAGGTGTTGAGTTCTGCTCTGAGGAGGAAAGTTGATCTGCGGTCAAAAGAATGACGACCCCGGGCTGAGTGGTTCGTTGGCTAGTAGCTAGGACCTGGAATTTAAATGGAAGCTGAGCACTTCCAAGTCTGAAGCAGTCTTTGGTCATTGGGGCTGGCCCTTCTAAAGATGTAGTTTATTTTACGATGATTGGAAACTGACTTTTCTGGGCCTCTTTCTGTTCTCAGAATGACTCAGGGAACTGGGTTGAGGTAAAGGTCTTGACCAGGAAATAGAGGCCCAAAGAGCTTTGGTGAGGCTCATGGCTACATAGGATTACCCAGGACCCCAGGCCAGAAGTGAAACACGGATCCACATTTTCCCACTGCTTTCCTTCCACAGCCTTTGCAGTGTCCCCGCAGCCTTAGGTTTTCTGCCCCAGGCACTCTCCTGTGTCCTTCATTTGAACCATAGATGCCAACGGTACAGCGGAGGCACCAACCAGCACTGATTGAGGAGGGGTGGCAGTACACAGATCTCAGCTCATGAACATGGGAGCGTGTCCGCAGGGGCACAGGCAGGGGCAGAGGATGTCACCCGGATCACAGCTGTGATAACTCTCACTACTGGTTAACCTGGCTAGCAGGGAACCCTCATGCAACACGGGAGGGAGGCACACTGAGAAGCAGATGGTTTTGGAGTATCCTGCAGTAACTGCGCTCATTCTGTGTGCCATGCCTGCGAACAAAGGCAGCTACCACCGGCCCTGCAGGCTGCTTGGGCATGCCTGTGGCTATTATTCACTTGCTCCTTCGCAGCAAACATTTTGAGCCAAATCTGGTTTCTCCTGGCTTTACACTGGGAAACACACCCTGCCTTCTCCCACTCAGTGCTGATTAGACCGGCAATTGGGGGCTCTCCAGTCAACGCGGCACAATTCGGCACAGGTGGACGTTCTGCTGGACTTATCCTGCAAGCTGTTTGTTATGTCTGCTTGTGTTGTCCATTCTTTGTGCCCTGCCTTCTATCACCTCCCCCATGGAAAGGCAGGACACAGCCCCCACAGGCTAGCATTCATCTTCCCAGCCTGACCCTTGGGGAGGCTATTAAGCTGCTGTTGCCAGATCTAGGAGGAGAGGGAAAAAAACAGTGCTCAGGGGAGCTGTGGACGGCAGAGGGACTCAGAGTCGGAGCCATCCATAAGTCAGGCCAAGGAGAAACAATGGAAGCTTTCTAGGTAGAGAAAGCCCCTGAACAGCAAGGCCGGGGGCAATGGGCTGTCCAACAGAAGAGGCCAGGCTCTGCAGGAGGGTTAGGTCACTGCTGCCTCATCTTGGTTAAAGCATTGGAAAGTGTCCCTTCCTAGACCATTGCGGAAGAAAATCGGGAAACCGGCAGAACTGCCCTATCACAGATGTGTGATTTTAGCTCATCCAGTCCCTCAGCCTGGTCCCTTCTCCCCTCTGGCTGCTGCCCAGGCACTCTGCACAGCCCGTGGGAACAAAATACACTGCTGCATACCATCTGCACCACGGATGCGGGCAGGTGTGGTCTCTGTCCCGTCCTCTGTGCCACTTCTGCCAGCCTGCTCGTTCCACCTGCCTTCCCTCTGGTGTACAGGGAAAGGACTCAGAATCAGCCTCAGCCCTTCCCACCTCGGGAAACTCAATCACTTACTTTCCTTCTTCTGCCTTAGTCCCCTGGTCTGTCACTCCCATGTACAGGTCCCTCCTGCTTAAGCCTCTGTGAGTTGGTTTTGGATTTTATGGTTCTTCCACATTCATCCTCATCTCCCCAGCTTTCACCCCTGGGAACTCCTGGAATCAGTGAGCAGGCTGAAAACCCTGACGCCTGACTCCTAGTTCCATGCCTCCTTGGACCCTCTTTCTGGGCCCAACCTCTGCCCGTCTGCATCCTTCTCTTTTATAGGCTCTCCTTACACCTTCTTGTAAACTCTGTACCACCAAAGTTAGACCAGTGATCATCTTTTGCACCAAGTTTTCCTTCCTGTTGGTTCCCTCAAGCACCAACCTTCTACTTGTATTCTTAGAACCAATCCTAAAATCAGATATATTACCCCTCTGCTCTTGGGGTGGCCTAACAGTCCGTTCTATATCCCCAGTTACCATTCTATCTGTTTTAGTCAGCTTTCCACTAATGTAACAAAATAGATGGGATACATCAACATACAAAGTGCAAAGGTTCATTGAACTCACTTTGGGAGGCTTTCGTCATGATTGGTTGGTGCTACGGCTTCGGACCATTGGGAAGGAAGCTTGTCGTGGTGTGGAGCATGTGGTAAAGCAAACTGTTCACCTCTTGCCAGGGATGGGAGAAGAGGAAGACATGGTTCCTACAATCCCTTTTGAGGACATGTCCCCAGTGACGTAAACCTCCCAACAGAACCACTCTGGAGAAAACAATTCTAACACCATCCTTTGGGAGTCCCTACTGAAGCCAGTATACCATCTCTTCTGTGTTTCCGAGGGTAGAGTGCTCATACGTTCCAAGGGCTGAGGGCAGTTACTATGAACTCTCATTTACTCAGCAGACTGTATTTGCTTTCCTAAACCCCCCTCCCCCCGGGGAGTTTGTGTGTCTATGGGGAACCATTGCTGAGAAGTTCTAGGACCTGCTCTCTAATGCCCAGCATGAACCCACCCAGACAGGAGGCCCCTCCAGGAAAAGGGTAAACACGGACTCTTTTCCACATATAACCGTTGGTGCTGGAGCATGTCTGATGAGGCATGTCTGATTATGCAGAACCACTTCAAGTGGGAGTTCTTCCTTGAAGTAGAGCCCAGTTGTACCTCTGGTCCTTGGTTAGATCTTGGTTGGCCCAAACCTCAGGTTCTCTTCAAGGCCATGTGCATATTTCCACATGCTCTCTATAGTGGGGACCCAGTGTATTGTTAGTGTGTCCCTATGGGCAGGGGTTGGTCCTTGTCTTAGTCAGGGTTTATACTGATGTGAAGAGACACCATGACCATGACAACTTTTATAAAGAAAACATTTAATTGTGGTGGCTCACAGTTCAGAGGTTCAGTCCATTATTGTCATGGCAAGGAGCACGGCAGCCTGCAGGCAGACATGGTTCCAGCTACATTTTGATTAGAAGGCAAAAGAAAGTAGACTGAGTATCTCACTGAGTGAAGCTTGAGCATATACAAGCCCTCAAAGCCCACCTCCATGGTGACACACTTCCTCCAACAAGGCCATACCTACTCCAACAAAGCCACACCTCCCAATAATGCCACTCCCCGCCGGAGCCATTTTCTTTCAAACCACCGCAGTTCTCATTACCCTACCTCTATACAGAGAGGGTGACAGGAGGTGTTCAACAAGACATCTCTGGGCATTGTGCCCAGGACAAGGCTGGTCCAGCTTGTGGTTCCTTAATCTCATCTAGTGCTCCACACTTCAGTTTGGGGATTAAGAGCTCCACAAATCTTCCTTAGCTAAACCTCCTGAGGTCCTGTGGAGTGGTCATGACTTGTCACCCCTTCCATGAGCAAAAACACCCAGGCAGACTTTGCAGCATAGGGTTGGCATGTTCAGGACCCAACAGGTAGTTTTTATAGGCTGCTCCTGCCCAGCCTGACCCAGGATCTGACAGCCTGACCCAGCACTTCCTGGGAAGGCAATGGTGGCAAGGAGCAGGGGCTACAGTGGTTGCTCAGCATTTTGATTAACCGAGCAGCCTGCCGATGAGATGCAGACTACCATGCAAATATGGAAATTACAAGACAGCCACTTGCTTTGGGCATCTTAGGTGATAAAATGGCAGACCTGTCTGCAATCAATCACTTTTCTCACATTCCAAGCAAAAAGGAAGTGCAGATATCAGGCACGACACTGAGCATATCGAGTCTTGTCCTGCAAATGGTGGCACTCAGGACAAGCTGGACACGATTCCCGCCCACACAAACACAGGCGCAGCTTACTGGCAAGCATTTACCGAGAACCTGCTATGTGCAGAACATCTTTCTGGGTGCTAGGGTAAGAGCATACAGCACCCTCACGCAGCAGAGCTCAGCACAATAAGCATCTATTAGTTTCCTCCCATTTAACATTTATTAAATGCTGCTTGCTAGTCATGGGACCCCAGACGAGTTAGTTTCCTCACTTGTAAAACAGAGTGAGACAATTATCTCCTAGTGAGTGGCTGAATGGTTCAACAAACTGTAGTGTATCCATCCCTATCTCGGAATACTACTCAGCAATGGATAATTGATGTGGACCATGACTTGATGGATCTAAGTGCAGGAGGAACCTAACAGTGAAAGATTACAGCCTGTAAGATTCATCTTATGGAACATCTCGACATTCTATAACTGTAGTGACAGAGAACAGAACATCTGTATATCATATAACCGTAGTGACAGAACAGATTGGTGGGTATGTACTGTCATAAAGGGGCAGCAGAGCAGACTCCTTTGACTGTAGTTAATTATCTTATACTATTTATTAACTTGAGATAGTGTCTTATTATGTAGCTCAGGCTAGCCTGGAATTCTTTACATAGCCTAGGCTAGCTTTGAACCTTCAGTCCTCCTGTCTCAACCTTCTAACTGTTGGGATTACAGACATGTTCACAATGCCTAGTTTCTGTTTAGTATCTTGATTTTGGTTGTACTTACACAAAGCTACACACACACACACACACACACACACACACACACACGAATATGAAATGTGTGTTAGGGTTAGGGGGTTAGGGTTAGGTCCCTCCCTCCCTCCTTCTCTCCCTCCCTCTCTTTCTCCCTCCCTCCTTCCCTTCCTTCCTCCCCTCTACCCCCCCAGGACAGGGTCTCACTATGAAGCCCTGGCTGTCCTAGAGCTCACCTTGCAGATCACACTAGCCTTGAACTCAGAGATCTGCCTGTCTCTCAAGTGCTGAGGTTAAAGGTGTGTGTCTCCACACCCGGCTTGGTTTCCTGGTTTTAACGTTGCAGTGTAGTTAGGCAGGATGCTAACTCTAGGGAAGGCTGGATGAAGGCTCCTTAGGACTTGCCTGCCCATTTCTTTGTACCTCCAGTGAACCTATACTTGGTTTAAAATAAAAAGCTGTTCTAAAATTCAGTGCATTCAGCCCAAAACAAGTGTTCAATACATGTTATTTTATTGCTACCATGGCATGCCAGCATGGGAGTACCCCTGTGGATAACTCAGGCTGTTTTTGAAGAGTTTCCAACCCAACAGAAGAGAAAGACCAGTGAAGAAGGGCATTTCATAGACTCTGCAGAGTGTGCACAGTATGTGGGAGGAATTTCCTGGAAAGCGTGTGAGTGCTGATGTGAAGAAGAGCCATGCAGGAGAGGAGGCTGTGAAGATCCCCAGGGTCAGAGGTATGGAGCAGAAGGTGTGACTGGGGAACCAGGGCAGCCTAGAACCAGGGCTCTACTAGGGCATATGAAAGGAAGTAAAGGGCTGAGGAGAGGCTGGCAGAAGCCATGGAGGGAGCACATGGCTCTTGTTCCTCAGGAGATGGTACGAGGAGCCACTGTTTTCTACCAGCTTCCGTGTCTGCCTTCTTCACAGTGGTTCTCTGGGTACTTCTGCTTCTGGGTGGGACATTCTGTCCCTAGCATGGAGTAAAGGAGGATCTCTGCAAAAGGTGAGAGGCCCAGCTGGCTCTCCTCAGCTGCAGGTTGTACCCCAGGTCCTGTCCTCCACCCGCTGAGGGTCTGGTTTAGTGTGACTCCTCCATCCCTTGTGATCATCTTGAGTATGCAACAGTCTCCCCTCCCCACAGGCATAACCATGTAGCATCGGGGAAGCACTGGAGTGACAGCCCAAGTACCAGACCCAAATTAACTCTCCTGTTCTTCACCCATGTGCCTGCAGGTGACCCATCGAACCCCTGCGCTGTGGCTTCCTGCAGCAGGCAAACGTCACGCGTGCACCAGCTTTCTCACAGGTGACACAAAGGACAATGCGACTGAGCATCGTAATGCTTGTGAAGTCCTGTAGTTTGCAGAGAGAGCGTCAAATGTCAGGTGTGAAAGGGTACTACTCCTCAAAGAATGACCGGTGAGGAGGGGCCTGCACTAGAGACTTTGGCTCTCCTTTGAACCTGGGCTGGGTCTGCAGCTAGTGGAAGGGATAGGGGAGAAGAGAGAAGGGACGCCCAGAGGCCAACGACAAGGTGTGGGCATCTGGTCTACCAATGCCACACTCAAGAGTCAGACTTTCCTTCAGCTTAAACGTTTTTTAAAGATTGATTCATTTTTATTATTTTTCTGTGTATTATGCTTTGCTTGCATTTATGTATGTATACCACATGCGTGCCTAGTGCCCGTGGAGGTCAGAAGGGGGATTCAAGCTCCCTTGGACTAGTTACAGACAGTTAGGAACGACCATGAGGGTGTAAGGAATTGAGCCTGAGTCCTCTGCAAGAGCAGCCAGTGCTCTTAAATGCTGAGCCACCTCTCCAGCCTCTTCTGCTTTTTGCTTCGAGATTCTTTTAGTGATTAAAATTCTTTTCTTAATGATTTTTATTCTTTTATTCTTTTTTTTGGCTCCCCCTGCCCTCTTGTTTTGTTTTATTTGAGACAGAATTCCCACTGTGTAGCCCAGGCTGGCCTCAAACTCATGTTCTTCCTGTTTCTATCTCTGGAGTGCTAGTGTTACAGGTCTACAGTTACCCTACCCAGTCCTCATTTGAGCTTTTCTCAGAAGATCTTCCTCTATAGGGAGACAGGACCTGGTCCCACACTGGGCTTGAGGTGGTAAAGGAACAATGGCTAATGAGTCCTAGTCTATGGCTTGTAGAACAAGCATGAGCTGGTAACATTCACAAAATCAAGTCACACGGTTGAGGAAACGGTGGAAAGGGCATGGAGAGCTAGGAAAAGCAGTTTCCTGTCCTAGCCATCTTAATCCCCTCAGCAGGTGGTTAAGCTACGAGGACACAACACTAAACTGAAAAGACACAGATTAGAGATCTGGATGTCACCTGCATGTGGATGATAAGGGGAGCTATTCTTGTGAAGCCCTGACCTGGAGGCAGGGTCCCCAGTGAGAAAACAGTACCACCACCAGGGACAGCCTTCAAGGACCGCTAACATTTAAAGACAGAGGGGAGAAGGATGAGTCAGCAAAGAATGACATTGGAGTATCCAAAAAAGCCAGGACTATATGGGGTCGGAGAAGCCCAGAGAAGGGGAGCGCCAAAAGCGAGGGAAATGCATCTACAAATGGAGCTTGTTCCCTGCCTTGAGCAGAGTGGAGAGCCGCTTCCCAGGGCTGGAGGAGGAAGCCATACCCGAGTGGGGCTGAGGAAGGTGTGGGCGGTGTGAAGTAGAGCACACTAGCGGAGCCAAATCTCTCAAGACACTTGGCTTGAGAGGATAAAGGGTGTGGGCAGCAATTGGGCTTGAGGAAGGATTGTGTCGTTGGTTTGTTTTTTCCTGAAGCCAGGAGAAACTACTGGAGGGCTGAGGGTCGGCTATAGAACCCATGGGGAGCACTGGTCAGTGGTGGTGCCTTGTCGCCTGGGCTGAAACAAAGGGAAGAGCGGAGGATGAGAGGCAGTGTGCCTGAGGGTTTGGTAGGGACAGGCTGGGAAGTTCTGCCTGAAGACAGCTATTTCTCTGTATGGTGGGAGGTGAGGTCCTCGGCTGAGATCACTGATGGAGGTGGAGGTTTGGGGAGGAGGGTGTGAAAGAGTCATCGGAGAGTTAGGAGGGAGAGCCGGGGGAATGTGATAGGAATACCAGGCACTTTTGAAGAAAAAGTCGGATTGATGATGGTGAGCTTGTAGATGTGCCCATCTGCCTTTGCTCTGTGTGTGTGTGTGTGTGTGTGTGTGTGTGTGTGTGTGTGAGAGAGAGAGAGAGAGAGAGAGAGAGAGAGAGAGAGAGAGAGCGCTTGACCTCAGGCAAAAGCTAGAGCAATTAATCTAGACCTGGGACTTTGGGGCAGTAAAAAAACTGAGAGCCTAGACAGCTTTGGATATTGGCAGGAGAATCCTTAACATGGACCATGGAATTTGCCTGGAATCAGAGGAGGGAAAGAAAAGGGTCCAAGGGACCCAAGATCCCAAAGGTCAGGAATGGTGCTGTGGGGGTGCTTGGCTAAGCAGGTTGGGAGGCCAGGAGGTGGCCATCAGAGAGCAGGGTGACCCTCTAGGTGACTGGCAGGTGATGGCTAAATCTAGAGCATGATATGATGGGGAGGAGCCACCGAAGGGCTGCTGGGCCTGAGGAAGGATGTACTGTCCATAGAGACACTGATCTTACCACGTGACAGACATGCTTGGAAAGAGAAGGGTGAGTATGAAGGGGAGGGTGATTGTATGGAGGGGACAATACCAAGGAAAGCGTGAGTATAGGGGGAGGGGAAATATGGGTGGATGCCAAAGGCTTTACCTAATGAGGCAAGGGGCTGGAAAAGAGGTAAGGGAGTCAGGGTGACTATGAGACTTAGAGAAATGGCCTCCTTTTACATCTGGGAACTAGATCAGGAAAACCAAGAAAACCAGGAAATCGGAGAGCAGGTAACAGACATAGCACAAGGACAGAATCAGGAGCTTTATGTCCAGTTCCCACAGCGCTAAACACATGGTGTGACCTCAGGTAAGTCATTTCCCTTCCACACAACTTAACTTTCTCATAAATAAAAACAAGTGTGGCTGAGGTCTGGCTTCCAGGCCAGGTTAGGAGCGACAGTATGGTGTGTTCAGATAGTAATCTCTGGAACCCCTAAGTCATTGTCACCTGGATATGAGCTACACGAGAACACCACTAGCTAGCTGTCCCCGGGGCCCCAGCATCACTGACAGTACACCAGAGTCCAGTGTGCCTTTCAGAGGTGGCTGTAGGAGGGCGCATAAAGACAAAGGCAGAGAGGAAGCAAGTGTCCTAGATCCCCTTGCTGTCCTATCTCTGTTCCTGCACTGGTCAAAGGAACATGCACTCTATTGAGCAGGAGAGAACAGGGACCTCCTGCTCCTCCTTTAGCTGGTGGCTGCAGTGGTCCTTGCTGGTCCCTTAGTACCTCAGAAGCTCTTGAAGGTAGAGGAGTGACCACCCATCAGTTTCCTAACCCTAAGCCTTTCTCTTCCCCAGTTTAGGTCTGAAAACACTCTGCAGGGTTTGGCACTATCTCCTGGCATCACTCAGAGCCTCCGCAAGGCTGGTCTTTCTCTGGGGACCAGTCCTGAGTCACACAAGGACCACTTCCAGGGTACCAGAATTCTGAGAGATGCTATGTGTTCAGAGAATGCTCAAGTCCACTGGTCCTGCCCTAACCACAACACACCAGGAAAAACTCAGGGTCTGCTGGATGCTTGTGCTCAGTAGTAGATGCTCAATAAACATTTACTGAGTAAATGAAGGCATTTCAAATATTTAAAGAAGAAAACCTCACCAAGTCCATTCTTTGTTATTGATTGCATTGCTCCTGCTTATTTGGGTAGATACTTAGAAGTCTGTTAAAAACATTCTCTAATATTTATTGGGGCCAACTATATACCAAGCATTTTACAAATGCGAGGTGATTTTATCTCAATCCTGTGAGCTGGGGATGTCAATCCCATTTTAGAAATAAGCAAACTGAAGCTTAAAGAAAAGTCAAGAGCCTATCTAAGGCCATAGAGGTGGCAAGTAAGCAGTGGTCACTGGATTCTAAGCTATAGTAGGAGCTACTTTTAAAGGTGAAGCTGGGATCAGCACGCTAGCTGCCTCCCACAACTTCGGAGTGACAGGAACGAAGGGGAAGACAGAGTTGTGTGAAGGAAGAAGGCAGCGGAGGCTCTCCACAGCCTCTCCCCATGGCCTTGTCCAGGGGGCTTTGCCCAAGCAGAGCAGAGAAAGGTCAGGTTCCTGTTGGCCTCACCCTCTTTAATGGCTGGGCCGGTTCTCCCCTCCCTACATCATCCCACATTTCATTAAGTATTGCACTCCTTAGTTCTCTGAATGTCCCAGAGGCCTGGAAACCAGAGGCAAGGACCTAGGGACTGTGGACACTGTCTTTGCTCTTGTCCCCATGAAGCCTAGTGAGTCCTGGCTCCAGAAGGGACCCCTTGTTCCAGAGCCCAGAGTAGGCAAGAGAATGCTGGAAGGCAGGCGTTGTCTGACCTGTCACAGCAGAACACCTGCTCAAGCTGCCTGATAGGTGAGCAGCTGTGGTCCACATCTGTCTTTCCATCTGTCTCCTTTGCAGGGCTGTGGAGACAGCTGATGCTCTTCAGAGGGGAGGTCTTAGGCCTGAGGCAGCTCCCTTACTTGGACTATTACTCTGCAGGGACTAGAAAGGGTAAGGAAGGAAGGCTTGCGCCTCGGTCAACACTCTAAGGCCCCTCCCTACGACCAAGTCCCCTTACTGCCTCCAGCTCCTCCTCTTGGCTTCTCAAGCTCTGCCTGCCAAGCTCTGCAAATTACCACACATGCCAATAAGTCATTAGAAACCAGAACGGCAAATGTGGGGTTGCTATGGAGACTGACACCAGGAACTGGCAGCCCTGGGGGCTGGCCAATGGCTCGGGTGTATTAGGGGAGAGCTGGGAAGGCTGACTGCCTGACAGAGGCCCATAAGGTGCTACTGAGGCGCTGCAGGCCTTGTCCAGGGGGCTTTGCCCAGTCTCAAGGCCTGTGTGTTGCTCACCTGCAGCTTGCTAGAATGATGAATCCTACACAGACTGGGGTGGGGAGCAGGTGCAGAGGAGGTGATTGTGATCACGCCCAGCTAGCAACCAGCCCCAGGGCAAGGAACATTGTAGCCCTAAGCAGCTGGGTTTGGTTACCTATGTTTTGGGGAAACTAAGGGCCCAGTGAGGGTCTAAAGGTAGGGAAGAACCCAAGCAGTGCCGTTCTGAGTCTTACTTTACCTCTGCCAGGCACTTAGCATAGCACTCTTTGTAGATAAGTACACACACACACACACACACACACACACACACACCACACACGCACACACAGTGAGCACTGGTGACTGGAAGAGAGAATTCATGGAAGCAGTCCTGGGGGTGGAGGCCCAACTTGTTCACCTCCAGTGAAGTCCCTTCCCTCTGGGCCTTGACTTCACTGTCTGGAGGATGGGGAGCTGCTGCTTTAAACCTAGAGTGTTTCAAATTAGCTTTCAGGTCACAGGTTATGAAATGATTCCTCCAGGGTCACCGGGAGGTCAGCAGGAGGCTGAGTGGCGTTCTGGTCTACCTCACTACATTTGCCTTATACTCATTTTCCTGTAGTTACTACAGTAACAAATTAACACAAATTTAGCGTCTTACTTGGGCTTAATTATTTATTATAGGCATAGAGGTTAGACTGGAATGGGTCTCACTGGGTTAAAGTCAAGGTATTGACAGGTTCATTCCTTTCTGGAGGCTCCAGGGGACAATGTTTATACTGCTTTTCCGGTTTCCAGAAGCAGCCTTCATTCTTGGCCAAAGGCTAGCAACCACTGGTCAAGTCTTTCTCATGCACATCTCTCCAACACTGACTTCTGCCCCTTTTTCACAGGACCCTTGTGGTTACACTGGACCCACCAGGATAATTCAGGACATCTGAAGATCAGTTGGCACCCTTCATTCTATTTCCAACCTTACTCTCTCTCTCTTTTTTTGAAAGCAAATTTATTTATTTTACCTCCAGGCTGCAGTCTCCCCTCTGTCCTCTCCTCCCAGGTCCTCCCCCCTCCCCCCATTCTCATCTCCCAGTTACTGTCTCTTGTCATGTCACAACATATTCGCAGGTTCTGGGGACTAGGGTAATACAAAACTGCTCTTACTCTGCCTATCACACGTTGCAGTTTTGTTTTGAAACAAAGCAAGACATCAGATTCTAAAAGCACGGGAAAGCGCAAGGCCTGATGACTTCCAGTTATAAAGTAACCCAGACCTGGGTTCCTCTTCTGGTCTCTTGGGATATCCTTCTGGGGAAACCCAGGAACCCAGGAATCTGCATGCCCAGTGGCAATGTTAACAGTCTGTTTTGGACTGCACAGAAGAGTCTAGTTCCATCTGAAAATGGGACATTAGAATAACCAATGAGGGTCATTCTAAAGAACCTCCTTGCCTATGGCCCACATGCACCCTGGCATTCAGTTACCCTGCAGTGTCTGTCTGGGTTTACTTTCCAGATAAGGTCAGATGAAGCTGTGTGTGTATGTCAGGTACAGGAGGCACCCTGATTCAGCACTCACGAAGCTGAGATACCAGCCTCTCTTCCACATACCTTGACCTTCAAAAAAAAAAAAAAAACCACACCCAAGTTCAGAAAGCCCAGTCTTAGAACCTTTCTGTGGGCACCTTGACAATTCTAGAGGTCATTTCTAGCATCGGCAGGAGAAACAGCCTCCTTCTTGCCCTCTCTTTCCTTCCACCTGACCTCTGGTTTCATCTCTATAGATATGGTCCGACAAGGGCCTGAGCTGAGACCCAGTGAGGCTGAATACCACTCCTCAGAGAATGGTGGGAAGTAATCACAGTCTGGTGTCTTCAGATTTTATTCTAGTGGCTCACCCTGACCTCAGCCCCAGCTTCTCTCTTGGTGTAAACCAGCGACTCATTCCCATCCTGCTTCTCGTGTTTCAGGGGACTCTGGAAAGGCAATGCGTTGCAGAAGGGGAAGCTGTTCTCTGGAGGAGCGGCCTTGGGGAAAAAGAGGGGGAAAGGAACAAACATCTATTGAGATCTTACTTTGTTACGGGCAGGGCACTTTACACAGATTAGATCATTTAATGTGATGGCTGAGAAGCAGAACTCTGGAGTCACAGGGGTGTGGGGCTGCATTCTGGCTCTGACACTTGCTAGACTGTGTGTGGCCTCCGGCAAGTGACTTAAAGCGACTCAGCTTTAGTTTCCTCAGCTGCAAAATGGGAGAAAATAATGTCGACTTCCCAGCGTTCTGTGGATTAAATGAGATAAATGCATAAAGCCCTGGGCGCCTTGTAAGCACGCACAAGTGTTAGCTATTATTATTAACAACCTTGGGAAGCAGGTGTTATTAACCCAGACTTAATGCAAGCCCAAGTTGAGGCTCAGAGAGGTTAAGCTAAAGCACCCAAGGGCAAGTAGCTAGAAAACGGGGCTCTCATCCGGCTCCAGCTGACTCCACTTGCTCAAGATTGTGAGTCATAAGGGCAACAGCCTTAGACTCAGCCCAACAGTTTCGAGGAGCAGGACCTGGGGTACAGAACGAGCCCTCCTTTCTTAGCTCTTGAGGGCCAAGCGCAGGAGAGTGGGCTATTGAGTTAACAGTGGCAATTTTATCCCTGTGACCCCTGGCTTCTCCTCTTTGGCTGACATCCAAGGGGGTGGTGGTGCATTTTTTGCTTATTTTGAGTAGGTGAAGGTACCCCAATGGGTTCTCTTCCTCCATTTGGCCTTCTCACCCTCTGCTGCAAAGGTGAGCCACCTCCTGCTCCAGCGAAGACCCCCAGCTCTCGGGGAAAAGGAGCACCATCAAGTTGTCTTTGAGTAACCTGCCAGATAGAGGAGCTCAGGGGCTAAGATTCAAGAGGAGAGTCTGGCTGCTGATTGGATAAGAAACTGGTGCCTAGGGGCATGTCAGAGCAATGGGACACAGATACCTGGTGGGTCAAGGGCATTCGAAGAAGCTCAGAGGGATTCTGAGAACATGGGAAAGAGGCAAAACCGCTGGAGGACAGACTCCTAAAGGACCACAGCCCTTTCCCCTGGAGGGGTTAAAGAGGATGTGAGAAACAGAGGCCGCAGGGAAGTGACCGTTCCAGGGGCACCCTGTACATGTCCCCTATTTCTCTGCCCTAGCATGGAGCTTGCTGACTTCTTCCCACCCCAAAGGTGACCCATGACCCTCCCCTCTTGCTTGATCGCCCTTCTCACCCCTCCAGGTTTAGATTCTTGAATCCTCCCCTCTGCAGAGTGGAACCCCACTTTGTTCTCCAGGCCCCAATCTGCCGCACCTCCCAAGGAAGCGTTCCCTGTGTACGCCCACACAGAGTGCACAGCTCTGATAACATTTATAGTCTAAATCACACAGTTTAGCACTTGGTTTTAAATACTGTCTGGTATTATTCCCTCATTATTTCAGAGTATGAGTTCTGCCTCCTCACCCATCTGAGCAGCTCCCTACCAGCAGCGACCAAGACTTACACTATGTTCTCCCCAAAACCCACAGCCATAACCCCACCCAGACGAAGTTCCACAAACAAGCACACACACACACTGATGGACCAGAATAGTTGCAATGGCAAGAGAGTGCTGGAATGGATGACCCCAAACTCCAGGGTCTCAAGAATCCAAATCCTGCCGGGCAGTTGTGCACACCTTTAATCCCAGAAATTGGGAGGCAGAGACAGGCAGATCTCTGTGAGTTCAAGGCCAGTTTGGTCTACTGAGCAAGTTCTAGGATAGCCTCCAAAGCTACAGAGAAACCCTGTCTCAAAAAAACAAAACAAAACAACAACTAAAAGAATCCAAGTCCTGAAATGTGTCCATCACACTCAGAAGACACCAAGTCCTCAGCCAAAACCCTGATTCCAGCCTGGCCTCCCGGTTTTGTGCCCAGCCTTGGTTTCTGCCTTTCTCACCATGCACCACACTTCCACTAGCTCCTCCTAGCATCTTTCCAGCGTCCCTGGCCCCATACTGCTTCCCAGCCGGCACACCAGCTATTCCTTCTGCGCAGTATCCATTTCACATCTGCTAGCCACGGTGGCCACCCTGAACAAACCTCAACCCCTAGCCCTCCCATCAGACATCTTCTATTTCTTTTCCTGGCTGTATTTTTCTCTGGAGCACTTAACACTAATATGCCATTTGCTTTCTAAGTTTACTTTGCTGTATCCCCAGACAGCAAAATAAAAGCTCCTTAAGGGCAGAGCTCTCTGTTATTCCCTGCTGCCTGTATCCCTGGGGCAGGCACCGAGGCTCGATAAACACTAGCTAATGAAGAGGCACACCACCCACCGTGTGTATGATGGCAAAGGCATGGCTGTGCAGAGATGGGCTGTGGGTGGAGCCATTCCACAGATCCCCTGGGTTGTGGGAGTCCATCCTGCCTCCTTGACTGGGCCATCCTGAGCGGCAGGGTGAAGTGTCAATCTCTCTCCTTTCCCCTTCCTCCTGCACAGCTTTTATAGTGGCTGTACCTTTAGGATGTCTCGCCCTTTGCCTTCCCAGCTAGACATGCTCTCGGCTAGCTTTGCGTGCTCAGGCAGCGCTTTACAGACCTACCCCTTCCCCGCTGTCATTCCCTCTGCTTCCTTCATCCGGGAAGGATCAAATAAGACAGACCCACTTCTCCTGGGGGACCCAAGCTGGCTGTTGCACAATCATTGCCTCTTCTGCCACTGTCTTCTCTGAAGGAGCTGCCTCAAGAGATGATTGTAAACAGAACCGGCTACACCAGCTCTTCCCAGGACACATGAACCTGCCATGTTAACAGCAGCCCGCTGACGGGCCTAAATAGTCCGCCTGTCTCCTTTCACCTTCACTGCGGGTAGCCCTTCTTCCCTCCTCTGGGGAGCCATGCTTTGGTTGGGCTCCTTTCTGTGCCCATGGGCACTGAGTCAGGGTCAACTCCTCAAAGGCCCTGGTGGCTCTGGCCAAGGCAGAAAGAAACAGTGTTAGAGCTTAACTATCAGTCCTGGGGGTTGCAGACACGACTCACTGGTAGAGAGCTTGCTTAGCACGTAAAAGATCCTAGGCTTGATCCCTAGTACCTAAGATACAGACAACAAAAACAGGTTAGAGGCTTTGGGTAGCACAGCCTGTTGGAAAAAGAAGAAGGGGTCAGGGAGACAGTGAAGTTCCCTAACGAGTGAAAGGCAGTACTGGCTTGTCCAGGGCAGGCATGGAGAACTTGTTCCAGTAGGAAGAGGCTAGCTATGTGACTCCAGGGTACTCCCTAGGCCAATAACTGCTGGATCCTGGGGGTGCTGCAGAGGCTCATTTCATGTCTCCTTGAGCAAGCCTGAGCCTCAGTCGTTCCATTTTTAAATTAGGGACAAGAGTAGCACCCGGGTAATAGGGGTATTTGGGGTCTAGTTGAACGACACAGGTAAAGCACATTGCACTGTGCCTGGCACGAGCGCTTAGCAAATGCTAGGGCTGTAATGTGTGTCATTACAGGTGGAGAGGTGGAAGCTGAGAAGCCATTTTTGCCCCAGGAACTCTGGGCCTGCTCTTCATGTTGGAACTCGCTTCAAGTCCATCAAACGCCAAACAGCAGGGAAGATGTGGGTGGAAGAAACACACAGAGACAAACTGAATTCTAAAGCAGACCCTGGTTAAACTCACCTCCTACAGCAGCTCTCCGAGGCCAAGGCATCTCCCAGGTCCCCAGGAAGTACCAGAAGCCAGAGTACAAGACCTTGCTGCTGCAGAATCTGAGCACTGATGACTTAGAAATGTGTGGGAGGCCAAGGTCACACAACCAAACCCAGCAGGGCTGCCCCAGGCCCCCTGCTTGGCAGCCCACTCTTTTAGACCAAGGGGTGTGGGGCTGTTCTGGGCAGCTAGCCAGTCCCACTAGAAGTCCAGCTCCCAGCACCAGGACAAAAAGCTGAAGAGGGACACTAAGTGGTGTTAGTGATGTTCACAAAGGGACAACACCTATACACCACAGTGCCTTTTCATGTACAATTCCTGTGCCCCAGACACCCTCGGCACCCCGTCCCGAGACCCTCCACCTCGGCTCGCTGGCCCTTTCTAAAGCCTTGTCCCAAATTTAGCAAATCTAGTCTGCAGATGTGAGTAGCCTCCTCTCTTTAGCCCTGAACTACAGCACTGACTCCTTGATAATAATAACAATTTATATAGCATTTCTTATATTTCAGACACTGTTCTGGGTTCGTTGGCCTGTGTTCCTGCCTCTTATAAAGTAGGTACTATTATCAAACCAGTTATAGATGAGGAAACTGAGGCACAGAGAGGTCATATGACTTTTCCAGGGTTTCCCAGCAACAAGTGTTATAGCCTGTTATAGAACTTGGGCGGGTGGCCCCACCTACTCTATACCCTTCATGCCAGCTCCCCAATGGCAGAGACAATAGCGGATTCATCTGTTTCTGCACAGAGTAGGTACGTTAGGGAAGACAAGCTGCCTGAACAAGTAGAGCCCGAATGAGACAAATGCCACACAATTTCAGCCTGTGTGTTATAGCCTAGAGACACCTACACCACACAGGAAGTCTAAGACAAGGACACTTCTCTCTGGTTTGGCCTCTCCTAGAGGCCATTCACACACATTCCTGCAGCAGGACCTGTCTTGCTGTGGCTGTTTTTCCACGCTCTGGTGTTTACTTTGAAGTTATCCTCTACCATTGTCTCCTTCCTGTTTGTGCCCCCATCGCCTGTCCCACTTCCAGCCTTGACCGCTGACCTTGTCCTGGCCCTGCAGTCCTTGCACCCAAGCTACCTACCCATATTCTCTGTCTCTGGGCTTTTGTGACAGTGCAGGCTTACCCGAGGAGGCTGTGAACGGGAGCAACCCTGACTCATTAGGCTGACCGTGGATGGAGCTCCAACACTGACCTCAGCCGAGCATGGCAACTTCCTCCTCACTCCTACCCCGCCTCCACGAAGGTGGAGGCCTAGGGAAAGTGAGGGCTAGCTACAGCTTGTCACACTTGTAGGTCAGGAAGATTCTCTGCCCTCCCTGTGTCCTCTGCAGCATCTTCAGTCCTATAGAAAGCATCCCTGGATCATGTGAGAAGGTTTATTCATGCAATCATTCAGCAAATACAGTCTGTACTCTAAGAAGAGAGACAAGACCCACTCATGAAAAGCTAGGGCAAATGTAGAATTTAGCAGATGTCATAAACATCACAAGAGCCAACTGAACTGCAGTGGGAGCTTCAAAAAATCAGGGTGCGGCTGAGTACTCCATTCTGTCCAGGCCCTAGAAAGCAGGGGCCATGATGCAGCTCTTTTTTGTTTTGTTTTTCGAGACAGGGTTTCTCTGTGTAACAGCCCTGGCTGTCCTGGAACTTGCTTTGTAGGCCAAACTGACCTTGAACTCACAGAGCTCCACCTGTCTCTGCCTCCCAAATGCTGGGATTAAAGGCGTGCGCCACCACCGCCCGGCTTCTGAGGCAGTTCTTTAGGACTGGATCCGGTGGTTTCTGTAACGTTCCTCACACAGGCTGGTGCAGAGCAGCTGCTCCCTAAACCATCACTGCCTCCCTCCTTGTACAAACCACTGCCTCCTACATGGCCCTGGACTCCAAGGTAGACCATGGTATGTAAACTGCTCCATCCTTTCAGATTAGAAGTACTTATGTGATACATCATCTACGCTTAGCAATGAACCTGGGATATTAAGGGTCATTCTGTGATTGTGCTGTTAATTTGCTAGGATTATTTATACTCCTCTCCCTCCACCAAACCTTTGAAAGAAACTGGTGGGCATGGAACTAACCAACTTATCACGTTCAAATGCAAGTTCAGCTCTGTCTGCGACATGGAGGTTTGTCTGTTACTTGTATCCTCCACTCTTAGAATAGTATTAGGCACATAGTAGGTGTTCAGTGAGTAGTTGTTGCATGAAAAAGTTTTTTTTTTTAAAAGCAGCATGTTTTCTCTTTTCCTTCAAATAAAAGAAAGAAGGGAGTAGAGAGTAGGAGGAGCAAGTGAGCAGATGGCAGGATACAGGGGACGCCAGGGACAAGGACATTCAGGTGCCAGACCTGTCAGCCTGGGACTCTCTACCAAGAGGATTCATTGGGGGGCAACTGTACATATGCTCCCACAGTCAAGACGTGAGCCAGCCACTGTGTGCCCAGCTTGGAGTTTAAGCTGTATCTTACAGAAAGGCAGAGGTGGAGGCAGAGACCTGGAAGGAAGGGAGGGAAGGTAAACTTGGAGAGGAGGAGGAGGGTGAGAGATGAGTGGTGTGCTGTGAGGGCAAAGGGAGACGGAGAGGGTGCTTGAGGAGCAGAGAATAAGGGGGGATGGGAGGAAAGGGAAGCACACCAGCAGTTAGTGGCCTAGCTTGGTTGCAAGAGGCTTAGATCTTCGAGTTCCTACTGCCATTGGGTGTCTCCCTCAGGGTAGGCTCTGTCAGGAGACGTGGGTTTGGGGAGGCTTCTAGGTGCTGGACCATGGGAGTGTCAAAATCCCTGAAATGCCAGAGAGTCCTTTCTTTCTCCCCTTCCCAGATACCATTCTACCCCAGACCCTAGGCACCGGTGGACAGGCAGTAGGAACATCTGAGGCAGTGATGGAAGGAGGAAGGCCTGAGAAACAGACCCCCAGCTGTGCTCCTTTTCTTTCTTCACAACATCTCCTGGTCAGAAAAGTGGGTCAAGCCACCCACATGTGACTTTCTCTGGTAAGTAGAAGACCCATTGGCCAGGGGGGCCTTCACGTCCTGCACTCAGCCCTGCCCATCTCTGCTCTTTTGGAGGACTGTTCAGTGGACAGGAGGTTGCTGGCCTTCTTCCTCGGAAAGGGAACACTGGCCAGAGAGATGTTGAGAAAGGGGCATGGAGCCAGTCATCTTTCTGGATAAGTAAAGACGCCTAGGTCTTTGCTTCTGGTCCCCCTCGACAATGGCAAGAGGCCATTCCTGCTGTCCTGACCTGGTGTCTCTCTCCACTGCCCCCCTATCCTGGGGTCTTCAAGCAGAGGGCCTGCCAGTCCGTCTCTGGCAACCAGCGGCAACCAGCGCTGTGCCCAGCCCACCCCCTCCAAGCCCTGCCAGTCGCCCAATTAGAAGCTGCGTTGGCTTCAACAGATGGGAGCTGCGGCAGCCTGAGGAACAGAGCACAAAGCCCAGCTGACATTTTCCTTCCTGTTCATTTGGTGGGGGAGAAAGGGAAGGGGCAGCCGGGAGCATTGTAACACCCCACTAGGGCCCACCCCCGGGGTCCAGTTCACCCCACCTCTTCAGTCTCTCAGTTCAGCTGCCTCACCCCGCCACTCGCGGCTCTTGGCTGGCTGGGCAGCCTGCGCCCGCACAGCCTTGTCATGCCAGCAGGACAGACGGCCCACCTGTGGCTGACCAGCCCGGCCTGCCTTGATGCGGTGGTCTCGTAGCTGCTTCAAACCACACAGCGCCCAGGCTAAGCCCGGCTGGCCCCTCCCCCTCTCAAATGTCCCATCCTAGACTGCGGTCAGACCCCAGTCTCCCACCCAGGAGAAGCCTGGCTCTCGGTGCCAGATACTTCGAACAGACCCAACCGAGGCCACCCTGTCTTTTCCGCACTGCCACCACCCGAGCTCTCAGGAAGGGAAAGTCCCCTAGGCTCTGGTGCGCTTCCATCCTGTGAGTCCGCCTCTGTCACGCCCTCTCTAACCCCAGGGCCACCTCTTTGGCTCCTCCACATCTCCATGGCTCCCCGCTACCCAGCAACAGTTTGAGGGTTTGGGGCTTCTCTTAGTAGGCTCAGGCCCCAATCCCCACCCCCGCCGCTCGGGTCCATGCGATGCAGAGGCCACCTCCTTTGCATTTTCCAGCTCTCCTTCTCTCGCCCCTCCCGGCCTTCTCCCAAGTCACCAGCTCTCCTGCAGGCGTCTTGGCGACCGCCGCGGTCGCGGCCGCTCTCCCCTCCCCCACCCGGTCAGCAGAGTCCGAGCTGCGGGGACTGGTTCTCGGCGATCCTCGCGGCCAAACCGGAGGCCTCGGCGTTCACGACCCCGGCCGCCCCTGGGCCGCACACTCACCGCGTGGGAGCCGTCCTATGTCTGTCGCTCGCCTCCCGGCTGGGGATGTTGCTCGCGCCCTCCGCGGCGCGCCACCACCCAGGCCCGGGAAGCTCGGAGGGCGCCTTCCCCAACCTGCACTTGTCCTGGGAGTGGTCGCGATGCCGAGCCTGCGAGGACGTCAAGGGAATGGCAGTGTCCCCAATTCTGTGCGCCGCGGCCGGAGGCTGGCGGCCAGGGCCGGCGCTCCCGGAGCGCCGCGCGTCTGCCGACAACAGAGCAGGCCCGCGGCGCCCGGCGCCCCCGCCGCGCCTCCTCCCTCCCGGCTGCTCGCGCTCGTCCTCCTCACTAGCTGCTCCACCGCGCTCCCAACCTCCCCAGCCCACTCTGGTCGCCTCCTCCCTGTCTGCTTGCCACGCCAACCCCCTCCAGTCCCGCTGCCATTTTAACTCCTGAGTGGCCAGAAACCCCTTCTGCTTCACAAGGCACACACCCCAGAGGAAGGAGTTGGGTGGAGCACGATGATGTAGTTTGAGCGGTTCTTCTGCATCAAGACCCAAGGCTTGCGGGAGAGAGGGAGAAGGGCATAACGCTTGGGGCTCAGGGGAGAAGTGAATGGCATTGCTGATGCTCCCTCCGACCCTCTTGCAAAAGCCAGAAGAACAGATGGGGAATTCAGCGTGTAGCTCATAAGCACATAAGCACAGCTGTGGCTGTGACCACAGTTTTGCATACTGCTACCCTCCCGGTGTTAACGGTGGGTAAGGACAGTAGCGGTGGGTGAGTTTGTCCATGAGCCCTGGTGACTCTTCTGCTAAAGGGAGGAGTAGCCTTTCCAACATTGTCTCCAGAATAGGCCGCTCTAGCCTTCTGACACTTAGGAAAAAGGTTTGAGTGGGATTGAGGAAGGAACTGACAGGACCCACCAGAACATGGCTTAGGATTCTCCACCGGCAGGCTGGCCATCATGAAGCCATTAAACTAGGAAGTGGAGCAAGATCCCACGTATGCAAAAAAGGGTGCTGGGCTACTGCTTGGTGGCTTAGAAAATTTGGGTCACTACCACACATTGGGGCTTAGAAGAGCAGATCTCCTGCTGCAGTTAAGGCTTCAGGCCCAAGTCTTTGAGAGGCCTTTGGTGTGGGCCACTCAGAATGGACACCAGAACTCAGCTTCATAGCAGGGCCACGCCTGATCAGAGCCTGGGAAAATCACTAAGAGAGAAGATGGAGCCCAAGGCATGGGGACTTCTGTAAGTCAGGGCCTCCATAGGTCAAGATTCTTGGCACGGGGCTTCAGCTCAGTGCCCCCCGGCTAGACACAGAGCTTCTGGGTCTTGCCTTTTCTAAGGGTACAGCTAGCAGTGACAGCCATGCCTACAGACTTGCAAAGAGGACTTAAAGTTCTGTATAGATGGAGGAGCTGGCCCCTCAACCCATCCAATAATCGCATACTAAATTTCCGCGGAACTGCTCCCAGGCCTCCACCCGCCACCCCTGCTGTGGGGTATAATGGCCTGCAGGAGCCAAGGGAGACAAGTTGGAAGTGCATGAAACAAATTTTAGCATTTCAAGGCAATGGAAGGTGCCGTAGAAACACAGAAAGAAAACGCCATTATGGGCTCTGGTTATTCATAGGAGGTTTTACAGAGGAGTTGAGCTTCCAGCTGAGCCCAGCTGGAGGGATAGGATTTAAACTGGCAGAGAAAATGGGGTTCAGCAAGGCAGGAAAGTTGAGGCAAGCAAAGTAGAATGGGCTGTTTGGAGGGGGAGGGCAGCGGAAGAAACTTAGAGGTGAACCATGAGGCACCAAGCCTTTCCACAGAGCCCTTGTTGCAAACTGACTTACAGTCCCATTTAACAGCCTAGAGAACGAAGGCTGGGAGCAGGTGGAATTCCATCCCTCGTCCTGGCCATGGGCAGGAAGGCTGGGAGCAGGTGGAATTCCATCCCTCGTCCTGGCCATGGCAGGAAGGCTGGGAGCAGGTGGAATTCCATCCCTCGTCCTGGCCATGGCAGGAAGGCTGGGAGCAGGTGGAATTCCATCCCTCGTCCTGGCCATGGCAGGAAGGCTGGGAGCAGGTGGAATTCCATCCCTCGTCCTGGCCATGGCAGGAAGGCTGGGAGCAGGTGGAATTCCATCCCTCGTCCTGACCATGGCAGGAAGGCTGGGAGCAGGTGGAATTCCATCCCTCGTCCTGACCATGGCAGGAAGGCTGGGAGCAGGTGGAATTCCATCCCTCGTCCTGGCCATGGCAGGAAGGCTGGGAGCAGGTGGAATTCGAGCCCTCGTCCTGGCCGTGCTCTCGCACTAGTTAGTAGTAGTTACTTCAGTTATGCAGAGTGGGAGCCCGTGATCAGGGCCTTGGAATGGTGGGTGCAGACGTTCATCTGTGGCCCAGTTCACAGTGACTGTGATAAAGAGAGGCCAGAGGCTGGGAAGGTGGCCGCTCTAGAGACACAGAGAGAACAAACGCTTCACCCTGTAAGGAAGACTTGGCAGAGCCTAAGTGAGTAGAAGGGTTCAAAACTTGGCCCCAAGCTTTTGAGTCTGAGCTTAGGAGACACTTGTCAAGTCAACGGAGCCATTTTTCCAGCCTGAAGGCTACCTTCAATGTATGCAGACTAATGTCCAGAAGGAGAAGATTTTGCTAAGCCTTCCCAGCTCCAGGTCTGAGTTGGCACTTACCACCCACCCCTGACCCCCATTACCCACACCACCAAGTGCGTCTTAGCCCAGGTGGGGCACACCAACTCTGGAAGGCTGTGCCTGACCCACGCAGCACTGAGATGAAACTAGGGTGTTCCAGTGGCTGAGGAACAGCTGGCTGCAGCTGCTACCACTGTTGTAGCTTTTGAGACAGGGTCTCTGTTTGTAGCCAGGCTCTCTTCAATCTTGTGAGCCTCCTGTTTCACACTTATGAGTGCTGAGATCACAGGCGCGCGCCACATCTGTTAATAACTAGGTTAGTGAACAAAGACTATTTGCCACTGGCTGATCCCTGAGCAACAGACCCTGTTGCACACTAGGTAAACATGAAGGAATCACATGAGCTCTTATAACCCAGTGGGAAAGAATTTAGAGTCAGGGAGATCTGGGCCTCAAACTTACTGGTCCACTCTCTGTGTGGCTTTGGGAAGCTCACTGGACTTCTCTGCTGTGTAAAAAAGACATTAATGTTTAATTTAATTCATAGAGACCAATCTACTAGGCAAGAGTAGCAATGGGCATTTGCTGATTGTGCACCATAGGCAAGGGTGGTGATCTCATTTGTGAATCATCTAACTGAAAAGTACAACAGGCACAGTGATGCCTAACCCAGCTGTTTTAGAGGCTCAGGCAGGAAGAGTATAAGCATGGGCAATTTACCAAGACCCTGCTTCAAAACAGAAGTAAAAAAGGGGGTGTGGCTCAGAGGTATGGCACTTGCCTAGTGTGCATAAGGCCTCAGCACTTAAAGAAAACAAATACAGCAACAAAAGGAGACACTCCCACCAAGCCTAGGACTCTAGGAACAGGAGATCAGCTTCTTAAAATTAGGACATAAGAGGGCTGAGATCAGAACGCATGGCCATTGCACAAAGAGTCCACACATGGAAGTGGTTGCCTGTTACACTTCTTTCAGAATGGGAGGGTAGGGTATCAATGAGTGCGCATTTGAGGCTGATCTGAGGTGGAACAGGGGTACACACGTCTAAGGTGGGCCTGGTGTCACAGCATCACAGTAAAAACAATAAACACTTTTCTCTCAACTCTCTCCATGCTACCATTTCCCCTTTATTTTTACTTTATATGTATAGGTGCTTTTTTCTGTGTACCAGATGTGTGCAGTGCTCACAGAGGGGGAAAGAGGATGTTGGATGGCCTGGAATTGGAGTTACAGTTGGTTGTAAATGTGGGTGCTGGAAATCGAACCCAGGTCCTCTGGGTGAACAACCAGTGCTCTTGACTTCAGCCCCAAATAAACTTTTTTTGTTTTTGTTTTTGCTTTTGTTTTATTTTGTTTTTGAGACAGGGTCTTGCTCAAAAGTCTTATAAGGAAGACTTGGGAGAGCCTAAGTGGGTAGGTACAAGGGTTCAAAAGTTGTCCCAGGCTTTTGAGTCTGGTCTTACAAGACACTGGTAAGGAGTCGTTTGCTCTTTAGCCTTAAGGCCACCATCAGTGTCTGCAGTCTGAGGGCAGAAAGGTGTAGCCTGGAATGCACTGGTAGGCCAGGTTTGCCTTGAACATACAGAGATCCACTTGCCTCTGCCAGAGGTGCCATCTTTGGGAAGAGATGGGGACTCAATGTACAGTCCTTTGGAAGCCTGTAGGTACTTATGCAGAGGATTTAATGGCTCTGTTATTGACCTTTTGCCCTCCAAGTTTAATCTCTGCGTTTTGTAAGTCCCTTGTCCTGCCAGGAAGCCTAAGACTCAAGAACATCAGAGGGTTTCGAGAGAGGGATGTGGGGATTATGTACCCCTAGAAATAATCCTGGGCTCCGTGTCACTTGGCTATGTAGTGGAGGGATTAGGACCCTGAGCTCGTGGGTGTACAGTTTGTGTATTTGGAGGCTCTAAGGAGAGGAGTCTGGAGCCTGAGAGTACAACACATAAGGAGAGTGTCTCAAAGATGAGCCCAGACCGAGGAGAGATGCTGGATGTGGTAGCATTTTTCCCTTTCAAGGACTCTCTCCACTGCTGCGTGCCTCCTTTGCTCAGCTGCCATCTCAGGGAGTGTAGGATAGGGCCTCAGGGGTCAGGGAAAACTTATGTTCCACCAGTGGCTCAACTACAGGGAGTGTGGCCCTAGGGCAGTAGGCTTCAATGTGGGAGTCACACAGAATGGTTGGATAGACCTGGCTTTCAAATGTGCTGGCTGGAGTGTCCACTGCTCTCTGTGCCCCTAACCGGGCTCACCAGTTGTCTTAGTTACTGTTGTATTGCCACGACCAAGGCAATTCTTACAGAAGAAAGCATTTAATTAGGAGTTTGCCTACCCTTTCAGAGGCTTGATCCATTATTATCACAGCCAGGGCATGGTGTGGGCAGGTATGGTGCTGGAGAAGTAGTTGAAAGCTACTACCTCCTTACCTGCAAAGGGTGCATGTGGGGGGCTGCGAAGATGGGCCTGGCATGGGTTTTTGAAACCTCATAGCCTACCCCCAGTGACACACTTCTTTCAACAAGGCCACACCTCCTAATCCTTCTAACCCTTTCAGAATGCCACTCCCTGTGACTAAGCATTCAAATCTATGAGCCTATGGGGGCCATTCTTATTCAAACCACCACACCAGGCTACAGCCTTGCTCCTCCTAGTGGATGGACAGCCTAGCAACTCAGCCCAAGGCAGATGAATGGTGAAGCCAATGCATTTTAAAGCTTGAAGCTTCTCACCTGCGGAGCACCAGGAGCATCAGCGGGTGGGGTGGGAGTTGTATAGTGTTCTTAGCAGGGAGGGAAAGCCAGCTTATAAAGGGGAAATATTTTAATGTAGGTGTTTATGATAAACTGAACGAAGGGCTATCAAGAGAAAAGGACCGCATTTCCAGCGCTCATGTACTTTGCTGTGCCTTTCTGTCTAGTACTAGATAAAAATCACCCCTGGGAGTCACAGTGGACGAGTCCTGGAGAGAGGTCTGAGCAGTAAAGAGCACTGACTGCTCTTAAGAGGACCCAGGTTTGATTCCCAGCATCTACATGGTGCCTCACAACCATCTGTAGCTCCAAGGATCTGATGCTCTCGTCTGGTCTCCTCAGACACCAGACTTGCAGGCGGTACATGGACATACAAGCAGGCAAAGTACCCATACACATAAAAATAATAAAGTTTTAAAAGTTAAAAGATTACCATTGGAGCTGATTTTGTGGGTGCTTTGTTTTTTTTTTCCTTTGGAGTTCGCTGTTTATTTTTATTTTTTTTTGTTTTTGATGGCCCTAGGGCTCTAACCCAGGCCTCACGCATGCTGGACAATTGTGCTGCTAACTAAATTACATCCCCAGCCCCAGAACCGACTGTTTCTGTCCTCTGTTTCTTCAGAGGGCCCCATGAAGCCAGGATCGTCCCTGGCCACCTGCACTCAGGAAGCCGCCAGCACCCACAGATACCCTGGGAGCTCAGTGAGCCAGAAAGGCAGCCAGCCATGTACTGCAGATAGTGGGGCTTGTGGAGCTGCGGGGAGCCCTTGCATTTAGCCTGGGATTCCTGGAAATGGCACTGCTGGTAAGAACGGTGTGGGATGAGTCTGTTTTCACCCGTACACAATGTGATAACGGAAATTACATTCCTCACTGAGGTCCTGGTGCCCAGTTGTTTGTAGGTGTGAACATAAACACCATATTTAGTCACCTGCAAATGATGCACCTGTACTTTGTGTTTCTGAAACAGAACCCGAGTATCTAAAACAGACTGGGCAATATGGTAACCAAATCCCATGCTGTTTACTTGAATGTATTCATAAAATTCCCAGGGGAATCAGGTGTGGTTGTGCATGGCTCTGATACTGGCACTCCGGAGGCAGAGGCAGGCAGACCTCTGTGAGTTCGAGGCCAGCCTGATTTACATACACATTGACTTCCAGGGTACATAGGGAAATCCTGTTGAAGAAGAAGAAGAAGAAGAAGAAGAAGAAGAAGAAGAAGAAGAAGAAGAAGAAGAAGAAGAAGAAGAAGAAGAAGAAGAAGAAGAGGAAGAGGAAGAAGAAAGGAAAGAAAAGAAATTGCTGGGGGAAATGGTGTTCTGGGGAGAAGGAGCATGGAGCGGGTGAGAGATTGCTCTTCCTCTGTAAGACCCCAATAGGCAAGAGAGCGGCTCTCAGAAGTCTGAAGCTGGAGGCAGGGCACTGTATCTCACAGCACATCTGGAAGCAGACTGGCCAGGCAGCCTTGGTGGTGGCGCAGCTGGCCCATTTCAGTGGACATACTCTTTTTTTAAAAAAAGATTTATTTATTCTGTATACAGCATTCTGCCTACATATATCCTATAGGCCAGTAGAGGGCATCAGATCTTATTACAGATGGTTGTGAGCCACCATGTGGTTGCTGGGAATTGAACTCAGGACCTCTGGAAGAGCAGTCAGTGCTCTTAACCTCTGAGCCACCTCTCCAGCCCCATCAGTGGACATACTCTTAAGCCAAGGGCAATCAGTGCATAAATCAAGAATTGGGGCTTCTGGCGGGGAGCCTGGAATGCCTGGGTAGGAGTGATGCTGGACCTTGGAGGCCTGCTCTAGAAATGTTTGCTGGAGGAGTGAAGTTTCCAGGTGCCCCAGGTAGCAGGGATGGTGAGGCTTCCCAAGAGTTTAGGGCCACAGAGTTAACTTCTGGCCACCTCAGCACAGCCCTCAGGATGTCAGGAAGATGGTCCCCACAGGCTCATCATCCCCCTCTCCTCTACTTGGTGTCAAAACTGCAGGTGGAGACCTACTTCAAAAGCAGATGACATAGAAGAGGGGCATATTTCAGTAGCCCCTCTGTCCTGGGTTCCCATGGATGCATATGTGGGTACTGAGTCCTGGCATTCAGTAGCCCCTCTGTCCTGGGTTCCCATGGACACATGTGTGGGTACTGAGTCCCTGTGTCCTGGGTTCCCATAGATGCATGCATGGGTACTGAGTCCTGGCATTCAGTAGCCCCTCTGTTCTGGGTTCCCATAGACGCATGTGTGGGTACTGAGTCCCTCTGTCCCGGGTTCCCGTAGATACATGTGTGGGTACTGAGTCCTGGCATTCAGTAGTCCCTCTGTCCTGGGTTCCTGTGGACACATGTGTGGGTACTAAGTCCTGGCATTCAGTAGTTCCTCTGTCCCGGGTTCCCATAGACACATGTGTGGGTACTGAGTCTGTGGATGCTTCCTAGAAGTTGCTGTTGAACCTTGGTTATTTAATCCCAAAGCCTGCAAAAAAGTTACAGGTCGGGTATTTCCTGTGCTAAGAAGGAAATGCATCCCTCTGTGCAGGACATAGTCTTCTCTTCCAGGCAGACTCTGTTCATTTCTGAACATGTCATTCCAGAAACCATTCACTGGACTCCAAGTCTCCTGATCCTGTTCTTTAAAAACAAAACCAAAAGATTCTTTCTCTAATCATTGTCTCTTCCTTCCTATTATTACTTCTTATTATTTCAGAAAAAAGGTCATTATGGTCTGACTTCTAATATTTGGATGAATTCCTCTCCAAGGACCACACCCACAGTCTGTCCCCTCAGCTACTACCTGGGTCTAATTTTAGTTTTTATTCTTATTGGTCCCACTGTTATAAATGTACACAAGCCAGGAGTGTACAGGCCGGGCTCTAAGGGACTGAGTGTTTCCCTGATCAAACAATGTTCTGTCTCTCCAGGAAAGAAAATCTAAAAGAAGAAAAGTAGGAGAAGGAAGAGAAACTCATCCTTCCCTGGGCAAGGGAGTCTGACAGCCTCAAGACAGAGATTATCCCTGAAATACTGGGGTAGAGTCTGGAGCCCTCGGTCACCATGGCTTTTTTCTGCATCACTACAAGTCCAGAGCCTGCAGAGACCCCAGGTCCCTTGTGGTGCCCGTACTACTATGTGCACTATGGTACTATGCCTGCCATGCTGAACCTGCACTACAGGACCATCCATGAGCCGGGCAAGGGCCTGGAGATTTAAACACACAAAGACACACAGACAGAGACATGAGTTATCCTTGAAACAGGAATGCCCCAAGAATGCCCCCTTTATTGTATCCAGAGGCAGCTTATATAGGGATCCTTAACTGATAGCCATGCCCCAGCCAAATCCACCAGAAACCATTCTCCTGCCATCAGGAACTCCTGAGGGTCTTGTATTCAGAGCAGCTGCAAGCATAACACATTGTTTACAAGAAATTTAGGATCTGGGGGTTCACAGCTCCCAACAGTCCCTGCCTCTGTGCTGTGGGACAATGGTCATTTATCCTGTCACTTGTATTATTTTTAATAAAATACTGATTGGCTAGTAGCCAGGCAGGAAGTATAGGCAGGGAAACCAGGCAGGAAGTAGAGGTTGAGCAATGAGAACAGGAGAATTCTGGAAAGAGGGAAGCTTAGTCTCCAGTCGTGACCCAGGGGAAGCAAAATGTGACTGCCTCGCCGAAAAAGGTACCAAGCTACGTGGCTAACTCAGACAAGAATTATGGGCTAATGTAAGTTATAAGAATTAGTTAATAAGAAGCCTGAGCTAATGGGCCAATCAGTTTATAACTAATGTAGACCTCTGTGTGATTTCTTTGGTACTTAACTGTTGCAGGAACCGGGCAGGACAGAAACAGCCAACACCTCTGCCTAGGGAGGTCTCACTTCAAAGGGAAGATGTTTTTTCTATGGGACTGAACACCCCAGCCACAGAATGGTAGGATTTCAGACATTGCTGGGGAAACCCAAGGCTGAGAACCAGCGTCAGAAACCAGCACCGTTCCTTCCCTGGCATTCCTGCACAGTGTCGGGAGCTTGAATGAGTGACCAGTGTTTGCCATTTCTAGGCTGCTCTCTGTACAAGAAGCCACATTCAGATCCAGGTTTTAATTGTGTGTGATTTTAGCTGAGATGGCGTTAACGTATTTCCTTTGCTACTTCAGCACTTCCTTCTCCTCCATCCTGGTGAAATTATCTGGAATGTTTCTTTCTTAAGGACAAAGAGAAAATGCTGATTTGGCTCCTTTCCCACGGACTGGCGCTCAGAATACTTTGGGGGCTGCCAGATGGCTGTGAGGGGCTGGCATCCTACTACCTGTCCTCCTGTCCTCCTGCCCTCCTAGTGACACACATGCCCAATAAAAAGCTTCCTGCTCTAACCCCTACCCCCAGGTGGACACCAGGCACATCTCCAACTGAGGAGACTTTTAGCCGGTCCACTCCTATTTCCAAAATGACAGTTCTTCCTTCCCTCAGTCTTTGGAGCAAAAGGGACAGCTTGACATCCCCAAAGGCCTGGAGGGACAGTGCCAACTTCAGAGAGATGGACAGAAGAGCAGCAAGGGTCCCCGAGAGTGCTACCTTCTAACTGGTTAGTGGTGTTTTAGTTTTTTCCTTTTCATTCAAATTCTTTTCAATATAAACAAAATGCCACTCCTATATGGAGATTCTGCTATATTTTGCTCCAGAATTTTGTCCTCAATTGAGAATTACTGCTTTTCTATGTGTCCAGACTAGCTAAGGCCATAATGTTGATCCCGACTTACTCAGATTTTTGTTGGACAAATTAATAAAAATAATTATTTATTTTTCCAAAGGCAGAATTTTGAGTATGTTTTTTTTCCAATTCCAGCTGAGTCCCTTGGAGGATAAACTCCCCCCATTCCCCACTGGAGAATGGAAACACAGGAAATCAGCCTGGCCTAGGCCTTGCCTGGTGGGGATTACCCAACAGTCTTTTGGTCCCTTGTCCAAGTCTATTCCTCATTCTGTGAAATCTTTGATCATTCTGGTGTCTAGTAGGAAAGTCAATAGATACAAGTTTCTCAAATCTTAAGGTATTAAATTGTGAAAGCATGGGCCTGGAGCGATGGCTCAGTAGTTGAGAGTGTTGCTCTTCGGTTCCCAGCACCCATGCTGGGCAGCTCACAACTATCTATATAACTCTATCACCAAGGTATCCAGTGCCTCCGTCTAACCTCCACAGGTACCCTACATGCCATGTATTCACATGCGTATAACAAACCTTTAAATTATCATAAATTGCTTAGCACTGCTCTGGCCTGGCACCCAGCTGGGTGTGCAGCACTAGTCTTTGCTGCCGAGGCTCCTACCCTGCCTCTTCCACGTGGCCTCCTGTCTGCCCTCTATTGAGAGGCTCTAGCTGGGCAGATGCTAATTTTCTTAAGGTGGCCTAAGCCTTGGCAAGACCTCAGCCCTCAAACTTGCTTCACCTCTAAATGTGATCACCTGCTCACATGCCAATTTCTTTGGCACTGGCCAGAAGCCTAGTACAGGGCAGGGCTTCCTCAAGTGTCCATCCAGGAGGAGAAGCGGTTGGGTGCTCTCTGTTTAGCTGCCCTCCCAGTAGGTGAGCCTTGGAGAAGCTGGGGCTGGACCGTGAAACTTCCCAGCGAACAATTCAGCCTATCTGTGTGCTGCGTGCACCCATCTCTGATTTACCAGCTCATTATGCTGGTGTGGCTATCATCCTAAGCACCCCATCTTTCTAGCATGGTTAGGCATTTATTGGAGGCCAACATCACTCTGATGACTGAAATTTGTTCCTAAGTTCTCCCCCAGGTTGCTCTGAATAGCTCTGAAGTGTGGATTGCTCTTCCTTCCATTACCCTTTTCATTTCCCAGCCGTGAGAGCAGCGGCCTCAGTCTCTAAAGGGCAACAAGCGCCTGCTTCGTTCCCTGTGGAGCCCTATCCCAAGCACAGAGAGCACCTCTGGACATACAGCAGAGATCCGTCTGGTCCCCAGATGTGCTCTCTGCTCACTCACCCCTAACTGAAACTTCTTTCAAAGCAAACATACTTGCTATGATGGTTAGTCTTGGTTGCCAACTAGAAGGGATTTAGAATCGCCATGGAAACCAGTCTCTGAGCATGCCTGTGCAGGAGAAAGTGGACTGAGCACCGCATTCACTGTCCTCTGGTTCCTGACTGTGGATGCTATGTGAGCTGCCTCCCGCGCCTACCACCATGCCTTCCTCGCCATGTCGGGCTGTACCCCCTGGAACTGTAAGGCAAATAAACCCTTCCTTCCTTAAGTTGCTTTTGCCAGGTGTTTTGTTGAAGTAAAGAGAAAAGTAACTACTACCCTTGCCTTCCTAGAGAGAGTCATGGGACATGAAAATCCTTCACAAGCCACAGCAGCTTCGTTTGTAAAAGGCATTTAGTGGGTGAATGATTAGACCAAGTGTGGTACATCAGTGTCACCAAGTACTGCCCAGCAGCAAAAAAAGAAAAAAAAAGATTATTTGACCGATGCATGTGGCAACATGGATGGATGTCACAGGCACTGTGCAGAGTGGAAGGTCAATCCGCACCACTGATTTCAAAGGCCATACACTGCATGATCCTGTTCCCAAGACATCCTCAAAATGGCAGAATTATACAAATGGGAAACAGGTGAGTGGTTGCCAAGGCTTGAGGAGGGAAGCTGTGCTATGACTCTAAAGGGACAGTGTGAGGGGTCTTTGTCAATGGAATAATTCTGAGCTCCCGCCATCACGATGGTGATGATGTGACACCTGCCAACACACACACATTCTCTTTTACACACAGCACACACACACACCACACACACACTACATACACCACATACCACACACACAGCACACATACACACACACCACACACACACTCATACACACACACCACATACACCACACACACACAGCACACATACACACACACACTACATACACCACACACCACACACACAGCACACATACACACACACCACACACACACACTCAGAACACATACACACAGCACACATATACACACACACCACGTACACCACACATACCACACAGCATACATACACACACACAGCACACACCCACCACATACACACGTACAGCACACATACACAGCACACACACACCACACACACACACCACACACACCACACACGCTACACATATACACACACAGTACACACATATACCACATACATACCACGCACACCACACCCACACACACACATACCACATATACACCACACATGCACACTACATACACACCACACATGCACATCACACACACATACACACCCCACATTCACACCTCCCACACACATGCCACACACACCCCACATACACCACATACACATACCCTGCACACACACCACACACACTGCACACAAACACCTCACACTACACACACACACACACACACACACACACACACACACACACACACCAAGAGAGGTCTGTGCATTGTCTAACCTTCATTTCCTTATTTGTTATTGTACTGTAGTCGCTAAGTATGGTTTGCCATTAAAGAGATGTGGGTGAGGAATTCATTGCTCTTTCTCTACTATTTTGCAACTTCCTATGCATATGTAATCACTTCAAGATAAAGTGCTTATTTCTTGTTAAAGAAGCTTCTTTCATTTTACCTTACCATTGTCTTCGAGTCCTGGACCTGCTTGATCTCTCCTGGAGCTGGAGTGATTTGGGACGGGCAGAGTCTCCTGGCAGGCTCAAATGTTAGGAACAGAGCTGAATACTTCATTTCTCTTTCGACCTCCAATGAATCCATTTTCCCGACTCATCATAATCGTGTTTGGGAGCGCCTGATTCTCAAGCCTATGCCAGCTCTTGGGACATTATATTCTAAGTGGATTACCTACTCTGTGAATTGTGATGATAAACTAGATTTGTTTTTGTTTGTCCTAAGCCTAATCAGCTTCACCTTCAAATTGGAGGAAGACCCTGAATTCAATTATAGTAGAACAGCATTCGCCCAGCTGCCTTATTCTGGAACCAGATCTGTGTTCCCTGAGCCTGCCTCTCTTCTGATGATCCCAGCCTCCACCTCGTCTTGGGCATGGGATACATGGCGCTTCCCTCCACTCAGGAGCCGGAATGAGCTATTCGAAGTCTTGGTTAAATTAACAGGCCTGCTCCCCTCACTCCGCCTGCACAGATCTCTGGAGGAGAAAGACAGGCCTTTTTCTGCTCTTATCAAAACTGAACAGGCTGCTCACCCAGCTGCACGCCTATCTTTCGCTGCTCAGCCTTGTAGGAGCTCCCAGGAAGACAGGCAATCAGATCACCTGTACCCCACCCCTCCTGTCCTGCCCCCCACACTTTCTTCCTGGCTCTTTACAAACGGACAATGTTTTCTGGACCAACACCCTCACATTGTGGGTGGGATCCAGAGTTTCCCAGTGGATAAAGGCAGTGCAGGTCTTTTGACTCCAAGCAGATACTTGCTTGTGGTCCATAGCTCTTGTTTCTTCACTGAGGGGTTTATAGAACAGCAGTCAGTTGTGGGACATCATTGTCTGAGGCACCCGGTGAAGGCTGAAGGGTACCCACACTCCCTGCTTCCCTTGGCGCTGATTCTTCTGGAACTGGCGAAGCAGATAGAGGAAAAAACATCTCCAACTTTGCCTTTCTATGCTCTGGCATTTTGGAACTCCAGGCTTGCACTCTGAAGTGTTATCCTTCACTATGAGCAGGGTGGCCAAGGCCCTGAAGGTGTGGGTAGTTGGTGTGACCTCAGAAGTACTACGAGAAGCCTAAAACTCTCCAACGTGTTAACCTACTCCACCAACACACACACACACACACACACACACACACACACACACACACACACACACACACACACACACACACACACCACTCCTGTCTTCTTTCCTAGTTGCAACAGGGACTTGCAGGCTTTCTGAAGCAAGTGTCAGGATTGTTTTTTTTTTTTAATTTTATTTATTTATTTAGTCATGACATTTAGGCCTAATGTCATGTCCTATGGCCTCAGAGTTCAGTAAGATGATGAGCAGCTAGGGACACATCCGTACCACCTCCTCACCGCATGGCTTTAGACAAGCCTTGCAAACACCCAGTTTCCATTCCTTCATCTCTAAACAGGGTAATGGATAGCATCTGTCGCACAAGGTTGTCCTGAGCGTCAGAAGACAATGTGTGTAAAGTGCCTAATCTAGTCCCTGGCATTTATCAAGGCCTCAACAAATGTAAGCTCTTTTGACAACGCCGATGATGGTGATAGTAGCTATGACTGTCTTTGAGTCATTCTGTGGATGTGTCCCTCCTGCTTTGGTTCAGCCCCCACTTCCTTCCTCTAGGAACCTTACCTGATGCCACAAGGACAGAAAAGGGCCACCCCTTTTGTTTCCTTGGATCTGATAGAATTTTTCTTTGGTGCCTGAGGAAGATTGGTGCCAGGCCTCCTCTCAACTCCGCTGATAGGTATTCAAGCCCTTATATACAAATGTATCTATATACCAAAAGCCCTTGTATACAAAATGGCACAGTCTTGGCCTAGAACCTAAGCATGTCCTCCTCGAGACTTGGAATTGTCTCTCCATTATATATAATTCCTAAACAACATAAATGCTATGAAAATAGCCATTTTTGGTATTGTTTAGAAAATGATGACAAGGGAAAACCCTATACATATTCAAACCAGACAGTCTTTAAAAATACTCTTCAGCGGCGGTCCTTGTCTACCTCCACGTCTCCCTTTATACTGTGATTGGCTGGCAGCCTGAACTGAGAGCTGCGACCTCGTTCTTCCCCATCACTCACCACCAAGCCTCAGCACAATGACTGACAGCCGGTAGCTGCCCCAGAAATATTTGTTGGATGATTGAATGAGTAGAGAGAGGAACGAGAGAGGGCCAGCAAGATGACTCCGCCGGTAACAGCACTTGCTTTGAAAGCTTAATGACTTGCGGTTAATCCCTAGGAACCATGTAAAGGTGGAAGAAGAGACTCAGCTCCACAATGTGTCTTCGAAGGTCCACACGCATGCCTTGGCATTCATGCACCCACGTGTACTTTATACACACACAGCGCTGATGAAGTCTAAAGAAGGGAAAACAAACAGATAAAAATATGGCATATGAGGGACTCCCCAACCACTTTCCATAGTGACACCCATCCTGTCCCTTTGTTTTATTTTTTTTTCCTATTGGTAACGTTTTAGAGACAGTATCTCAAGTAGCCCAGGCTGGCCTTAAACTCTATATGCAGCTGAGATTAACTTGGAATCCCTTATCTTCCACAACCCCAGTGCTGGGGTTATGGGTGTGCACCCCCACACTCAGATTATCTGTATCATTTCCTATAGCATCTGCTCTCACAAGGTCCTCCTAGGGTCCCTAACTCCTTTGTGAGACCTTCTCTTATTGCCGCACCCCTAGGACCCTTCTTGGGTCCCACTTGTATGGTCTTATTTGACAAGGGCCTGGAAAACTGGCTATTGTGCATATTAGTGTCCTTTCTCCCTCTGTTCCTAGAGCGCTTGGTAAACATCAACAGATGCTCACGGGCTAAGGGTCAGAGGGTTGCATAGGAGGCACCTGGGCAGGGACAGCCATGGGCTGGAGCAGGGGTTTGTGAGTACTCTGTTTCCACACCTCTTGGATGGGGCTCCAGGGCCAATTTCCTTCTCTTATTGTCTGAAGAGTTTAGTTCAGAGGGTAGACGTGAGGAGCTGCATGCCAAGTGACTGGCACACAGCAGTGTCAGCTCCTAGGGTTCTTCCTCTTCTCCTGCCTCCACTCCTGTAAAATGCCAGCCCTGAACTGGTTCGAACTGTCGGCCACCTTACTCTGATCCTCACAATGACCCCATAAGCATCGCCCCTTGACACGTGTGCAAAGAAACCAAGACCCAGACATGTTGGCGGTGTGCCAGTGGTCCACAGGAGGAAAGTCCAGGCTATCGCCAGATCCACATGAGACATTATATGTTTCAGGTCTAGCCTTTGCTCCGCCATCTTGCTCTGTGATATTGCAGTTCACTTCATCTTTCTGGTTTCTTTACCATTAGGCCACCTAGACAGGCAGTCTTGGTCATCACTCCTGACCACCAGGCTGTGATCATTCGCTCATCTGTGACCTCCTCAAGGGCAGCCACTAAACATCAGACAAAGCAACTGGCCCCGTGGCCCTCACTCTCCTGGCTGAGAGTGGCCCTGTGTGGCTGTGAGTGGTGGGGGATTGACGGAGGGCAGTGGCTAGGGAGAGGAAGAAGGGGGTGGTACTGGCTGAGAGTGAAGGGAGAGAGTGGAGAGGAGCAGGGTTGTGGCCCTCTGTGCGTAGACTGGAGAATGCAGGTGGGAGCCTTGCTCAGGCTGGCTGTCCTGAGCAAAGGGGGCTTTGAGTAGATCCTGAAGAGCCCATGGTTTGGGAGAGAGGCTGTGGAGAGAGGGGGGTCTTGCTCCAGGGCTGTGGCTGCAGCTGGTTTTCTGTGCTGAGCCACAGCCGACAGGATTCAGCAATAGTCATCATGAATTTCCCTCTTTTCAGCCAGGAAATCCAGTCTTTAGCACTCAGCCCTCTTCTGTTACAGGACCCGGAGTCCCTGGGGAGGTCATCGCTCCTCTGCGCTTAGCAGGAAGAATGAGCGGCCTTGACAATGTCACTGGAGAGAACCTTTTGGGGAGGGGTTCGATCATTCCATGGGTGGGGAGTGCAGAGTAGCAGCCAGACGTGGCCAGGACCTGCAGTCAGGGAGGGGGAGTAGGGTGGTCCCAGCTCCATTTGGTTGATTCTCCTACACTCAACCCTCTTGGCCTCATCCCTGTCTGCTGCCACTTCCTGTGACCCAGACCTTTTTCTCCCCAGAATCACTCAGTTCATTCCCTCTTGTAATTTTTGGCCCCCTGCATATCGCGGGCCTGGCCTAAAGTGACAAAGAGAAGACACGGAAGTGGTGTGAGGTGCCCCGTACTATGGGGGGACAGGTATTTGTGGCCACCCACAGCAAACGGCACTAGTATAGAGGTGCTGAGCTGGCTTATTGGTGCCAATAGCACAGTATGATGGATCAGGAGGGCCGAGTGTGGCAGAGCAGTGGCCGCACTGTCCCCTGGGAAGGATGAAGGAAGCCTCAGGATGGCAACATCATCAGTCTTCCTTCAGGCAAGCATGCTCTTGGCTTCATCCCCTGGCAGTTGAGAGAGAACTGGGGAGGCAGTCATTTAAGGGATCCTGCTATCCTGGGCCAGGGCAGTGAGGTCTGGACACATGCCCTTTCTCCAGAGGAGGCCTGGGAGCTTTCCCTTGAGGCATCCTTGCGGGAGCAGCTCTTGTTTCCTACTAGCCTGGCTGACCACGTCTTGTCCTGTTAACCTAATAGAAACCTGGCCCTAAGGAAGTGGCTTTGTAGGTCTGCTCAGGGGTGCTCCATCCTCCAGCCCCCACAGAGACATGTCCTGATGCAGCAGACAGGCTGGGCGGGCCAAGGTAGACAAGACATTGCTCCTCTGGCTACTTTATTTCTTTGGTTTGTGGCTGTTTGACAACAGCTGTAAAAACAGCTTATAAATTAGGTGCCTGCTGTAAACTGCAGAAACATCATCAGTGCTGGGAGAAGGCGCTCCCAAGGCGGCCATTGCTCCCTGTCCAGCAGCTCAGATCCCAGCACGCAGGCTCATTCAGATCTAGGTTCACAGGGCAGGACAGCAGAAGGGAGGGCTGGTGTTTCCACATCCCTCCATGGCAGCTACCTACATCAACAGAAAGCCAGCGCTGAGGTGACTCCACAGAGACTCTTTAAATACAGACATGTTTATGTCTTTTTGGGGTGGTTCAGATTATAAGCAGGGAACTGGAGCCCAGGGAGCATAAAGCCTGGGATACAAGGTGGTACAAGATATGGACTGTTTTTTGTTTTTTTTTTTTAAGCTTAGTTTAAATCAACTTCCAGAAGACCTCAAATGAGGCCAGTTGGGAGTAAGAGAATCCTATGCATGCCTCCCGTAAGTACTGGGCTCGGGTTCCCAGCCATACTGTGACCTTATTTGGAAGACCATTAACCTAATAGAGACCTGGCCCTACAGGATGGAGGACACGGTCCTGGCACAGCTCTGAGGCACTGTTGGAGCAGGCCTAGTCTTCTTGCAGACGTCAGCGATATCTTTGACTACAGCTGGTGGCCAGCCCAAGGACTGTATGGAAACACTTGACCCCAGTCCTTGGCAGGAACACACTGTTTTCCTGCCCCTTTCATACCTGCTCCAGAAGCCTCAGTCTCTAGGTCAGAGTCCACAGGCCTAAGATACCCACTCAGTCATGTTCATTGCCAGACTGAATGGCCAGGGCACAGGTACCTGCTAGAGCAGACCCTGAGAGTCTGTCTGGGCCCAGAACCCAGCTGCTTTGAATCAGCACCCCCACTTCTGTTTCCCTGCTCATAGCATCCGCCCCCTAGCTTGCTGTGCAAGGCTCTCGCTCAGCTCGGTTGTTACTCTACGCTTGTTTATGTATTTTCTTTGACTGTGTTAAGTCGTTGTGTGTGCATAACCTACCCACACAGGGAGAGCTCGGAGAGCAGGGACAGGGGCTGCTCCCTCAGCTATATCTGTGATTCTGTTCTGGGAGCTGTCCTGAACGTGGGGATTCAGGAAGGACACTCAGGACATCAGAGAGAGTGCACCTACCTACATGCATGTGTGCATACACACCTGTACCCGTACACGCGTACAGACGTTAATTGAGCTGCAGGGTGCAAGTCTGGAGGGAGCTACTTTGCTCAAGGTAGATTAGGTTTTTTTAGCTCATTCTTTTCTCCTGCATGGTAGCTGCCCACATATTGCATTCAGCAGACCTAAGAGGGGCATATCCCAGGCTGCACTGGACCAATGTCAGATCTCTTGCGTGTTAGACCAGCAAGCTGCAAAGCAGTGTGCTATCCTATTTTACATTTCTAACCATTGGAAGACCCAGGAAGTTTATCTGTCTCCAAGTATCCCTGGGGTGGGGAATTGATTCTAAGTCCTCCCAAAGATACCAGTCCACAGGTGTTCACATTCATTATATAAAGTGGCATCATAACTGCATAGAACCTATACAGTCTCCTGTATGCTTCAGATCATCTATAGACTTCAATATCGGATACAACATAGATGCTCTGGGAATAAGGAACAATCAAGGCAATAATGACAAGGAAAAGCTCTGTTAGTTCAGTGCAGTCTTCGAGTTTTAAAGATTACATCATTTATTTATTTTATGTGTGTGTTTTGTCTGCATGTGTATTTGTGCAACATTTGTGTGCCTAGTACCCACAAAGGCCAGCAGAAGGCATCAGATCCCCTGGAACTGGAGTTACAGACTATTGTGAGCCACTATGTGGGTGCTGGGAATCAGATCCTGTGACTGTCTCTCTAGCTGTCTGAAATTTTTTTTTAATCTCTGGGTACTGGGGTCCACAGTTGTGGAATCCATGGATAAATGGGGGTCATCTTGTAATCAAACATTTTGTTAAATTTAATGAGCAGTGTGATTTTAGACAGGCCACACAGCATCTCTAAGTTCAGCAAGTGAACGGGGATAGAATGTAGAGACCACAGGGAAGAATTCAGCTAGATCTGTGATTCTGTCACAGATGTGCTCATCAGAGTCACATTGTACCTGCTGGATGACTGTTCCTCATGGTCTGTCTCAGAATTATACTGTACCTGCTGATGACTGTTCCTCATGGTCTGTCTCAGAATTATACTGTACCTGCTGATGACTGTACCTTATGGTCTGTCTTAGAGTCACACTGTACCTGCTGATGACTATTTCCCATGGTCTGTCTCCGAGTCACATTGTACCTGCTGGATGACTGTTCCTCATGGTCTGTCTCAGAATCACACTGTACCTGCTGATGACTGTTCCCCATGGTCTGTCTCAGAATCACACTGTACCTGCTGACAACTGTTCCTCATGATCTATTCTCCGAGTCACATTGCACCTTCCGACAACTGTTCCTCATGGTCTGTCTCCGAGTCACATTGCACCTGCTGACAACTGTTCCTCATGGTTTGTCTTCGTTATCTCACTACACAGTCACTCCAAGGGAGACTGAATGACATCCTAGGACACCTTTTGCTAGCCTGGGGGCAACATAGTTGTTCTAGTATAGAGGTTTCCAGGGTTTAGTAGTTTGGACATAAGGGCCCAGCCACTTGAGGAAAGATGCTTCCAGGCCATTTGGAACAGCCCTGTCCTGTTGGTTGGCTTCATTAATCCAATTTTAGAAAAATGAAATTCAGAGGCCCTTCCTCAGAACCAAACTTTGAGTCTAAAAAACATCTTTCTGGCTTCCTGTCCAATGACCCTTCCAGGCTGACTTATGTCCTCCTCTGCAAGCCCAGCATGGGTTCCTACGGGACTACAAGGTGTTCCAGCCGCTCTGAGAGAGCCTGTCTCCCTGCTATCCATCTTGAGAGTTTCGATTTGGGCTTTGCTAAACTCTGAATGACAGACTAGCCAGGGTCCCTGTGGGGCTTGACGATAGGAATTCCTCTGGGGACTTCTGTGGAGAGCACGGGGGAGCAGGAAGGAAAGGCATAATGCCAAGTATCCCTCTATGCTGTCGCCTACTCTACTGGCTTCGGTATTGATTTCAACAGAGAGAAGGTGGTCAGGGGAGAAGGGAGACGCTAAGGAAGAGAAGGTAGGAGGGCAGAAGAGGGCCATGGAGGGCCCAGTGGGGGCGACTGAAAGGCATAGAGTAGAGAATATTGGAGCAGGAACATGAAAAGGGAGGAGATGGGTGCAGTGCAATGCCATCTGACTTTCTTGGTATTTGGTATTTGCTCCAGAGAGCCCAGGGAGAGCAGAACAGGTGTGCCCTGCTATTTCAAAGTAGATCCCTATGTCCCATGAAATATGTGTTGTCAGGAAAGGGCCACCTCTGAACCAACCTCTGCTGCTCCCTGTGACCCAGCCAACCTGCATGGACAAGCCATGGGCACACTTTATGTCCCTTTCTGCAGAGGGTGGCCCTGGGCACACAGACTCTCCTTGGCCTCTGAAAGGAGCGCTTCCTTCCTGACCCTGGTGCTAGACATAGGAGGAGAGATGCAGGCTGCCTGAGGTGATCCCTACACCCACATAAAGTGGAAAGTTGAGAAGTGGGGAGTGTCTGATGCTACTCCAGAGGCCCTTGAATAGGCTTGTAGGAACAGGAGGATGCTGGGCCTGTGGCATCCTCTGGGTTTTCCACACACATAAAGTGTGCCCATGGCTTGTCCATGCAGGTTGGCTGGGTCACAGGGAGCAGCAGAGGTTGGTTCAGAGGTGGCCCTTTCCTGACAACACATATTTCACGGGACATAGGGATCTACTTTGAAATAGCTTCATGGCCCCATTTGTGCCTGTCTTAGGTTCTATCTCAGAAAAGGACTCATACAGAGTGGTGTTTGCCGCGGAGTTGGATTTGTCTGTGTTGCCATGACAATAGCGAGAGCTACCCTGTTCTCTCCCATCTCATCCTCTGCTCCTTCCACAAGCAGCAGTGCTTGCTCTCTCTCCCACCCCACCATCATTATTTCTAATTTCCATAGAATTTGAGCCCCCCTCCCTTATTTCTCTCTTTATACATGTTGCTTCCCACAAGCTGATCCCACACGAGGGGTGGGGAGTGTCTGATGCTACTCCAGAGGCCCTTGAATAGGCTTGTAGGAACAGGAGGATGCTGGGCCTGTGGCATCCTCTGGGTTTTCCATCTCCCTTCTCAGTCCATCCCCTAACTCATTTCGTCCTGCCAAGCCATCATTGAGGGCCCCCCAGGCTCCTCTTTCCCAAAGACCTGTTGCTTTCTTCCTTCTAATTCCCACAAGCCTTCCCCCGTTTAATTCCATCTGACCCCAAACACCAAGGTCCTTCTCAACATTTAAGTGCAGTCTGGAGTGCTGATCTGGCCTTGCCTCTCGTGTGCATGCGAGGAGTCTGTGTTCTCAGCTGGGCTTATGTGTCTAGCCTCCTTGGCAGCCTGGAGTCGTGATTTTGTCTGTCTAGCACAGTTTGCTGTCGTCCCCCCATTTCAGACTGTGTCCCATGACGGGTTCTCTGTCTCATCCTCCTACCCCCAGATAGGCCTGTCTATAGAGATGGGCACCCAAACCAGGCGATGCCAACAGTGCTGCCTCTGAGGTAGGAGACTGACTGAGGTGTCGGTTTCTTCCTCTGCTTAAGATAATTCAGTGTATGGGTTTCCTGGGGCCAATTTCTCATTGCATTAAGAGATTGGGAAATGACAAGGTTCTGGGAACCTGCTGCGGGCAAGAGACATGCCACTCCTACCAGAATGGAACACTTCCCACCTCAAGGGCTGTTGTGGTGGGTCTTAGTGGTGCCTGTGGTAAAATACCAGGCATTGATAGCTTCCCTGATTTGGATTCCTTTATAATAACGCCGCTTGATTCTAAGTGTCACCTAAGTGGTATCTGTCTTGTTCACCGCATGGGTGCTGAGTCTGAAAGGATGGCCAAGGCAACCAGTTGCTTTATCCTCAGCACAGTGGCCGCATCTTAATCTACTGCTATGTCAGCCAGCAACTGCGACTCCACATTTACCGGCCTGTTTCTCTAACAGCAGCCTGGCTGCTCAGGCTGCATTCTGGGAATTCTGTCCCCAAAGGCAACAGTCCTGTCACCGCCCCTCGAGGTAATTTCAACTAAACCACTATCATTCTATTTATAAATAAGACTCGAGATTCAAAGGTTGGGGTGAGAACTGGCTAGTTCAGAGAGACTGAGTAGCAACTAGCTAACCCTCTCTCCTTGCTGGCATCTCTGCTCCACCAAAACAAAAAAGCCACAGCACTCCAAATCCCCCCCCCACTCCTTTTGGTGCATCTTTCTATCTCTTCCGGACGCCCTTTGATGATGTTCTATGATTACTTTCTGTCAATAGTTGCTAACTCAGCCTCCTGACCCGAGGTTAATTTTGTTTAGTTAACTCAAATGCAAACTTGGGGTTCACAGTGTGATTGACTATCCCCCAACATCAACCTTTGCTCTAAGAAAATGTAGGTAAGCGGAAAATCTCTGCACTATGAGGAAGGGCAGAACACATGGGGGCAGCGCAGGAGAATCTAAGGACAGGTCTGGAAAACCTTCAGACAAGAAGAATCAAGACTACAGACAGCCCATGCTCTAGATAGGAGAGACTAGCATTCCAGGCTAAGGAAGACGCTTAGGGAACTCAGGAACATGGATGCAAGGTGGGAGGGAGGCAGGTGCCCTTGAGTGCTCAGGTGCCTCAGCCTTCTCACTCCTCCCCTGGCCTCTCCTTGCAGCAGCCTTTGGTAGAGCCGGCCCCAGGTGTGCTCAGGCACTCGCGTTTGCTAGTCCCACCCTGTACTCGCCATTTGTCTGAGTTCTGCACTGCAAATGCAATGATCTCTCATGTGCAAAGGGGATGGGCTCAAGGGCCCCCTGCAAATACGATAATTGGAGGAGGTTGGAGATTCTTATAGAAGATGGTAATTTGCGTATAACAACACACTCCCTGAAACATTTAAATCGTCTCTGAATGGCTTAGAATATCTAGAATAATGTAAATGCTATGCAAATAGTTGTTATGCTGTGTTGTTTAGGGAATAATAATCAGAAAAACAGTCTACATGTGTCATGCAGGTGTATTTTCTCCCCCTTTTTTTTTAACCTTTATTATTAAAAGAAACACACACACGTTCAACTTGCAAATAAATAAAAGCATCACACACTCAGATTAACCAAAGCTGAAGTCTATACAACTCAGTGAACTTCTGTGCAGTTAGAATAGGCGCTCGGAATGGAAGCTGTGAGCAGCACATTAAACTTCACCCTTTCAGTGGCGAATGTATTTCATGTGCTTATCCACCACCAAACACGGGCTCCTGACAGAGTCAGAACTAGAAAAACAATTATCTTTGTCTCCTCTTTCATAACTCATGTCATTACCTGCTTACCGTCCTTTCTCATGTTCTGTTGTCTTCATGTTATACTGTACCCGCAGGTACATTTGTTTACATATGCATTCCAGGCTAGATTCTGCATATGATAAAGAGCGTGTAATGTACTTCTTTCTGAGATTGCTGCATCCTTGCACAACTCCCAGGACTTGGACCTGATTGGGACAGCACAGGAATGAGGAAATGACAGACACACAGAAACGTGGAAATGCGGTGGTCTAGACTCTCTTGCTGGAAAAGCTGCTACGCCCGAGAAAGCCAGCGTGTTTATTATGTAGAGTTGGATAGAAAGGCAGGGTCATGGCACACAGCTGAACAGGGAGGCGGGTTCATTGTATGCAGATAAACAAGGAGGCGGGGTTTATGGGATACAGCTGGATCTAGGAGATGGTTTAGCAGTAGCAGCAGTCTCTATGGGGGAGCAGTCTTCAGGCCTTAGGCATGGTGGGAGAGCTATGGTGGACATTTTCTACAAACATTGTTAACACACTCTGTCCCATGAGGAGGGCTTTGCCATTTTCCTCTGAACCTAATCTTGGTGGGTAAGATTCTGCCATTCATCTGAGGCTCTGGGGTCCTTGACATGGCTGTGCTCACGTCAACAGTACACATTCTCTCTGGACTTCACTAACTCAGAGCCTTCCCTGCTCCCTACAATATGTTCTAAGTCCATCCATTCTCCTGCAAAGTTTGTAACTTTTTTTCTTAGAGCTAAGTAGTATTCCATTATATACATATAAGCCAAATTTTCATTAGTTATTTGTCTGTTGATGGACAACTAGGTTTATTTCAGTTATTTGTTATGATCTATCTATCTGTCTTCTGTCTCCCTCCTTGGGTTGAATCCTTGGATGAACCTGTGAATACGGAGGGTCAACTATACCAATGGCCACCTCTTTCTGTTAGAGGCATAAACCAAATATTCTAAACGGTGAAAGATAACCAGAGTGGCATGCTTCACCAACTTAGGGCACAATGTTCACAGAGCTTTTATTTTTTAATTTTTTCTTTTATTCTTATTAATTTATTTCTTTTATGTGTGTGAATGTTCACCTGAATGTATTGTTAGTGCACTGTGTGAATACAGAGCCCACAGAAGCAGGAAGAGGGCGTCAGATGCCCTGGAACTGGAGTTGCAGCCAGTTGTGAGCCACCATGTGGGTGCTAGGAACTAAACCCAGGTCCTCTGGAAGAGCAGCCTGTGCTAACTAGTGAGCGATTTCTCCAGGCCTGACAGATCTTTTAAAAAGTGAATTTATCCTCTAAGCTACCCTCTGAATAGAAAGTTCAGCATCCCCATCTTTGTGTCTTCTCTTTCTCACCTCCTGATGGTAAGAAAAGCTGCATGTGTGAGCATGCATGTGTGCATGCATGTGTATGTGCATGTGCGTGTGTGTGCATGCATGCATGCGTGTGTGTGAGAGACACACACGCACATACACACACATAGAAGCAACAGATGGCCAGATCCGTGGGTGCCTGCCTAGCCTGTCCCTACATCTTTCCCATCAGCAATGGTTTCCCATTTATTTCTACAGCCCCACAGGGCTGTGCCACAGATACCCTTGCTGACCAAATACAGCACAGACCCGCTCTTATCCCCCCACCCCAGGACACCCACCCTGGACCTGGACATTATGGACATCATGCAGATGACTTACGCTCCTAGCTAAGCAGCAGGGGCTTGAGTTTCTAGCCACAGCTTTCAGGCCCCTGAAGTAGAGTAAATAAGAGAGCAGCGCCTTTAGTCTTTTCCACCCAGAAGTCTCCTCGGTCCTATGAAAGTTTGTCTCCTGTCGCACCCAGCTGCCTCTCAAAGTTCAAAAGGTGAGGTCCCAAGCTGGGGCAGTAGCACTCTTTGATGTGACTGTTAGCTTGGGTGGTCACAGAGGAAGCCCAGGGAAACTAGGTTACCCTAGGTCCAGAGCCTAGGCATGATTTTCCTCACAGAGCCTGTGGCAGAGCATCAGGATGGACAGGAGTTAGAGAGGAAGGGTTGAGCGGAGAGCCCAGGAAATGTCTTCGTGGGGACTTCAGGGGGAAAGTGAAGCAGGGTGAAGGCATGGTTCAGGGCTGCCAGCTCTGACTGCCTGGATCCTGGGCCTGGGAGGAGTAAAGTCAGGCGAAGCAGGGCTCGCCCTGGATGGGCTAATCTGCATATTAGAAAGCTCTCAGAACCCGACTCTCCTGGAAGGCTACTTCCCCCACCCAGATATGCTTTTAAACATCAAAGCATACAGATATGCTCAAAAGTGAAAGCGTGAACAATGTACTTGCTGACCCAGAAGCCCTGGGGTGGGTGGGGATCAGCTCTCTGCTTTAACAGCAGCTGAGTCCAGTGCACACAGGTGTAAGAATCATACATCAAGAGTCCCTTGAAGGGCAGTCTGTCAGTTATAGACGGTCCTGTCCAATGCGTGCGCAGAGGACACCTCCCCAAGTTATCTAAGCAAGGGGGACACTCTCAGGGCTTTCCTAAAGTAACATGTATCCATCGCAGTCAGATGGCCCCAGAGGAAGAGCACAGCCACGCAGCGGCCACCAGCTTGGCCTGCCACTGCCTGGCTGTGTCTGGAGACACATCATGGACTTCTGTATGTCTCCCCAGCAGAAGATGAGGATTGAGGGGGTGACCTTCTGGGTTTCTTCTAGCCTCAGTTTATCTGGATCCTCTTCATTACTCTAGTGTCCTTAGTAGTGAGGAGAAAATCTGAGGAGATGAGGTGGTGTGTGTGTAGGTGTCTGTGTATGTGTGTGTAGGTGTGTGTGTTTGTGTGTGTGTATGTGTTTGTGTGTGTATGTGCGTGCGTGCATGCGTGTTTGGGTAGGTGTGTGTGTGAGTGTTTGTGTGTATACATACCCAACATCTGGTAGAGGCTTGATAAATGTTCTCATGCCCTTCCATTCCTGCTCAAACTTTTCTTTACTTCTCCTTCCTGTCCCCACTCTTGCCTCACGTTCTGGGACCCCTCCTCTCTGACAATCCTCCCGTAGCACGAGCAGGCATCCTCACATCCACAATTTGGTGGGGAGGGGAGTCTCTCAAATACCTCCTCAAGGACCAGGGTGTGGACTGAAGGGTTGGATTGGCGCAACAGCACCAGGCTTATAGCCACTGGAAAGCCTGGGCACACGGTGACAGCTGGCTCCCTGGCCCTTTCTCTTGCTAAGCCCAGGTTCCCTTTCCTCTTCCGAGCTTTAGGGATCCGAGCCCACAGGAGGACCTCTGTTTCCTCACTGCTTGTTGCCTCCCGAATCTGCCCCCTCCCACCCAGCCCAGGGCGCCTCTGCCAACGGCTGGTTATTTATATCCTGGAGCAGCTGCTGACAGACAGCTGTGAGCTGGGAGGCGGCTGACAGGGACAGAGCTAGGCAGAGATGACAGGGTGGTGGGTGGTGCTGTCACTCTCGGCAGGGACGACTGGGCAGAACTCCTCCACTGTCACCAGGAAGGTGAGCCTGACAGTCTGACAAGGCATCCGGGTAGGGGCCTCTAAGGAAGGGAGCAAGGGCTTGAACCCCGGAAGAGGGAGGAGCTGCGGTTGCTATAAGGACCTTGCCTCTGAGGCAGGATGGGAAGGCTAAGGCTTATCTGGATACTCGCGCGAGACACCTGCTCATAGGCTGTATGACCTTGGAAAGGTCGAAGACTGAGTCTCTGTAAAGCTAGGTGATTGGATGGCAGTTCTCTAAATTCTCCCCTAGCTGTGTTAGTGGACAGGTCACAAGCACAAACTCTCCCATTTGCTTGCTGTGTGACCTTGGACAACTTATGTAACTTCTCTGTGCCGACTGCTTCTCCATAAAGTGGTGGTTCTTAATGGTACCTCTGGCCTAAGGCCTTTGTAGACATGAAATAAATTAATGGATGGGACTGGAGTCACACTTGACACACACAGCAGTTGTGAGATTAAGTAGAATCTTGAGTCTGTGGCTCTTCCTACCATGAAGGTAAGTGTTTATCAGGAAATACTACAGAAATAATTGGGGAGAACTTTTGATATACACTGTAGGAGGAAGGGGTTTTTACAGGCTATGTACCATGTACTATCAGGTAGGCAACCTGCAGGTTACAAAATGTACAGGATAAACCTACCTTTGTGTAGAGCCCAAGTCCTGGCCTCTGATTAACGTCTTTGCCTGTAATCCCTTTGGAGCCGTTGTTGACTTAAAACAGCAGGAGTGATACCCACTTGGCAGGTGAAGGCCAGAGCACTGTTGGGAGCTTCAGGCTAGCCTGGGCTACATAGTACCAGGCCAACCAGGGCTACCTAGTAAGGCTCTGCCTCAAAACAAGCAACCACAAAAACTACCACGGGATCTGGAGAGAGGGCACAAAAATTGCTGCTCTTCCAGAGGAACCAGCATTGAGTACCCAGCTCCCACGTCAGACCGTTTGAAACCAACTGAAACTCCAGGCCCAGGGGATCTGAGGCTTCTCTTCTGGTACCTGTGTACACTTGTGTATGCTCACGCACAGATACATAAATAAAAATTTAAAAATATTTTTAATTTTTAAGCTAGTGAAGGGTCAGAAGTAGTTGTCCCTTTTCTCCTGCCCTGTCCCCTTCATCCTGCCCTGTCCACCATCTCCTGCCCTGTCCACCGTCTCCTGCCCTGTCCACCGTCTCCTGCCCTGTCCACCGTCTCCTGCCCTGTCCCCTTCATCCTGCCCTGTCCCCTTCCTCCTGCCCTGTCCCCCTTCCTCCTGCCCTGTCCCCCTTCTCCTGCCCTGTCCCCTTCATCCTGCCCTGTCCCCATTCTTCCCTCTAGCTCTTCCAGCTGACTCCTTTCTAATTCCATGTTGTTCTTCTGCTTTAAAGACAAATTCTGGTTTCAGAGAATGTGAAATCCAGAGTGTGTAGCTGGGTCTCTGGGCACAGCTAAGCCCACAACACCAAAGGGTTTTCAGGGCAGGGTGGATTCTGAGAAAGTGGTGACCTTGGAGCGGGAGCTGGTGACCCACTGGCTCCGTGCCCATGACATCAGTGCAGACTTGTGGGTTTAGAGTCGTTTCTTAGCCAGTGTCTAGAGCAGCTGGGGCTGGGTGGATGACTTCCCTTCTTTGTAACCAACCTTGGCCCTCCTGTTGAGAGGAGTATCTCCTATCACAGAGGAGGGAAAGAGAGAGGAGAGCAAAGCAGCTTTGGGTTACCATGGAAACCGCCCCAACACAAACTCAGCTTTAGCTAATCCTTGACTTGCAGTAATACACCCATAACTACAATAACCACAACTTAGATGGAATAGACACATGCTCTCTCTCTCTCTCCTTCTCTCTCTCTCTCTCTCTCTCTCTCTCTCTCACACACACACACACACACACCTTTAAGAATAGATGTTGGTTCATTCTCTTCACAGCAATTAGGTCTAATGCTGGATTCAGGTGTGAGGTGTGGCTGGCCTGAATGTGCCCTTCTTTAAAGCCCTCGCTGTCAACTCTTCCTGGAAACCCAGGGGCTGATTCAGATGCCCAGACATTACCTGGAAGTTTGCGGGGGAGTGTTGTGTCCTCCAAGTCCCTAAGGCTTCGCTGAGTCATGATGGCCACAGGCAGAGGTTTACATGTTTGCTTTGCCGTTGACCAGAACCAAACACCCAAGAAACAAGTGCCTAGTGTCAGGAATGGACAAGTACTAATAAAAATCCAGTCCCTGTCATCAAGAACTGCTGTAGACTTTGTAAAACGTGTTACATTTGTTTAACTATGCAATGATGTGTTACATTTGTTTCACCTTGCCTGCCTAAGGCACCTGATTGGTCTAATAAAAATCTGAATGGCCAATAACTAGGCAGTAGAGAGATGGGTGGGGCTGGCAGGCAGAGAGATTAAGTAGGAAGAGGAATCTAGGCTCAGGAGAGAAGAGAACGTGGGAGAAAAGAAAGGGAGATGCCCAGGGTCAGCCAGCCATGGAGGAAACAGGAAAAGTAGGACATACAGAATGAAAGAAAAGTAAAAAGCCTGTAGACAAAACATAGAAGAGAAACAGCCAAAATAAGTTATTAGAGCCAGTGGGACAAGCTTCAGATAAGGCTGAGCGTTCATAACTAGTATAACTAATAAGAAGTCTCCGTGTCTTTTTTGGGGAACTGATTGGGTGCCCAAAGAGAAAGCCTGCCACAAAGAACCATTTAACCCAAGCAATGAAAGGTAGGGCACAAATTACCAGCTGCTGATAATGAAGGCCCATTTACAGACGCCATACTCAAGGTGATCCTGCAATGTCTTTTTTTTTTTAAGGGGAAAAGTTGAGCATTGGCTCAGAGAAAGAGACGAATGATCTAAGGCCATGTCCCTAATATTCCCAGTCCTCCACTCCAGCCACCTGCTGCTAACCTCTTCCTCCCAGAGTGGCCTGCTCAACTCAAACCCTGCAGGGATCCTGAATTCCATATCCTTCTTCCACTTCAAGGCTGAGTTTTCATCTCCTCTCTGTACGCTTGGAAAGTGTCCCTGTTCACCTGCAAATCTAATTACCACTCCTTCTAAGCGGTGCTTGGTCTCTGCTATGCAAACGTGGCTGTGTCTGTACCAGGCAGGTTTTGCTGTGTTCGTCCTTCCTGCCCTGCCCGCCCACCTTCTTTCAAGCTGGAGTTGTAGCTTCTCACTGTGAAGGATCCTGAGGTTCATGCCCCCAGTACTTCACACTCCCCCCACCCCGGAATCAGGAAGTCACCTTGATTACCCACTGAGGATCACAGGAGCCGCAAGAGGCCTGTCTTGGGTGAACAGAAGGAAAAATAAACAGCTGGGATTGGAATTTATTTTATTTCTTTGGAGATGCAATCAGAAGGTTCCAGATAAGCTCTAGGGACAGCTGTGAGGACTGGAATGTTGACTCTGGGATTGACAGCTATGTCTACATGGCAAACTGGCCCGCTTTGCAAGCCAGAGGGACACCCTGATCCTGTGAAAGGGAGGAGAGGCATGCACGGCTTGGTGCCAGTCACATTTGGACAGACTTGATGGGTTTACAAGCCCTAAGCCTCTGGATTCTTGGTTTGCACTGCTAAATGCTCCTGTGTCTCTCCAAATGGAGGCTACTAAGAAACTGGCTTGTTTTCTCCCTATAGCTTTAATGGAACTGTGCGCCTAGGGTCCCTAAGAGAGGACTCACTTTGCTGTGGGGATATCCAGCAATGGTCTCCGATTTCACCCCTCTGAAGGTACGGAATTCTAGTTTAGAACACAAACCCACTTTTGTCCATTTAGTCATTGAAAAAAAAAACCGAGAATGCCTGCTTATGGTCCCACAGCTTGGGAGGGGAGGCAATAGGATCAGGAGTTCAAGGTCATCCTTGCCTACAGATCAAGCTCAAGGTCAGACAGGGCTGTGTGAGACCCCTCCTTTTTTTTTTTTTTGTGGTTTTTCGAGACAGGGTTTCTCTATGGCTTTGGAGCCTGTCCTGAAACTAGCTCTTGTAGACCAGTCTGGGCTCGAACTCACAGAGATCCGCCTGCCTCTGCCTCCCGAGTGCTGGGATTAAAGGCATGCACCACTGCAGCCCGGCAGAGGCCCCTTCTAAAAACAAATAAATTAATTAAAAAAACCCAAGTGCCTTCTATAGTCTAGATAGTATTCTTGGTACAGGGGATATGCATCAGTGAACACATTAGATGTGAGCTTCCAGTCTGAAAAAGACATTCACAAACGAATGAATGTATTGTTGCAGGTAGCAATGAGCAGAAAATTGAGGAGGAAGATACCAAAGTGTGATGCAGTTTGGAACGGTGATTATTTTTTCGAGAAGCACCTTGATGGAGGTGAGCACCCACCACCAGATACACGGCCTGAGCCCAGAAGCGTAATCCTGACTTGCTTTCTGTGCAGAGGGTTCCCAGCAGTTCCAGGCCCGGCTTAGGAATGCCAGCTGAGGGCTTTTTGCTTTTTGTTGTTGTTTTTTTTTTTTTATTGAGCTATATATTTTTCTCTGCTCTCCTCCCTTCCTCTCCCATCCCCTTCTACTCTCTCCCATGATCCCCATGTTCCCCATTTACTCAGGAGATCTTGTCTTTTTCTACTTCCCATGTACATTAGATCCATGTATGTCTTTCTTAGGGTCCTCATTGTTGTCTAGGTTCTCTGGGATTGTGAATTGTAGGCTGGTTTTCTTTGCTTTGTGTCTAAAAGCCATTTATGAGTGAGTACATATGACATTTGTCTTTCAGGGTCTGGATTACCTCACTCAATACGATGTTTTCTAGATTCATCCATTTGCCCGCAAATTTTAAGATGCCATTATTTTTTTCTGCTGTGTAATACTCCATTGTGTAAATGTACCACATTTTTCTCATCTATTCTTCGATCGAGGGACATTTAGGTTGTTTCCAGGTTCTGACTATGACAAACAAAGCTGCTATGAACATAGCTGAGCACATTTCCTTGTGGCACAGTTGAGCATCCTTTGGATATATACCCAAAAGTGGTATTGCTGGGTCTTGAGGAAGGTTGTTTCCTAATTTTCTGAGAAATCACCACACTGATATCCAAAGGGGCTATACCAGTTTACACTCCCACCAGCAATGGAGGAGTGTTCCCTTTACCCCACATCCTCTCTAGCATAAGTTGTCATCAGTGTTTTTGATCTTGGCCATTCTTACGGGTGTAAGATGGAATCTCAGAGTTGTTTTGATTTGCATTTCTCTGATGACTAAATATGTTGAGCATTTCCTTAAGTGTCTTTTAGCCATTTTAGATTCCTCTGTTGAGAGTTCTCTGTTTAGGTCTGTACCCCATTGTTTTTATCAGATTGTTCTTTTGATGACCAATTTCTTGAGTTCTTTGTATATTTTGGAGATCAGACCTCTGTCTGATGTGGGGTTGGTGAAGATCTTTTCGTGTTCTGTAGGCCGTCGTTTTGTCTTGTTGACCGTGTCCTTTGCTTTACAGACCAGCTGAGGTCATTTAAGGGCAGTTGGCAGCCATGAGGCTGGAACTGGGGAAAGGGGTTGGGGGAGGAGAGGCGAACACTCAGATGGCTTTGGAGGTCATCCAGAGATCTTGGATTTTTGCTTTGAGGAACAGGGAGGCCACTGGGAAGTTTCAAGCAAAAGAGAAGCTGGGTGTGTCTTCTCAGGGCAGTTCTAGCTCCTGCTTGGCCGGCTGTGTGAGGCAGAGCTTGGATGCAGCAGGCAGAAGGCCCGGGCAGGAGTAGCGTTTCTGGGTGGGAACAGTCGTGAAGGCAGGAAGTCCTAGGAGCCGAGAAAAATGGCTCCAGAGCGTGTAGGATGGAGGTGGGAGGATCCAAGGGTGATGCATTCTCTGAGCAATTAGAGCTACCACTGACTAAGGTGGGGAAGGATGTAAGAGGAGCAGGCTAGGGGAGGACATCAAAGCCCTGTTTGGGGATGCTGGGTTTGAGATTCCCCTGGGATAACCAGGTAGTGAAGGAAATGTGGTCAGCAATTGGAATGACGTTCAAGAGCAGGATTCTGTAATACACTGGCACACAGGACTCACAGTAATGAGTCCTAGGTGAGCTCACTGGCCGAGCAAGCACCTCTGGGATGAGAGTGGGTTACACCAGGACTAGCATTCAGCACTGGTGGCAGATCGGTGGTATGGGAGGTTGGACCATCCGGGTAAACTGAAGCCTGTGTTTCAAAGATTCTGGTTTCCCCCACCTGCAAAACACTCAGCTCTTAGGGCTCTCAGATCTTGAAAGGAAATAGACAGGACAGAGCTAAGGTGACCCGAGGCTTCCATTTTTAACTTGGTCTGAGAATGAAGAGACCTCTGTCTGTGAGGACTCTTCACAGTTCAATGCCAGAAAGCCCAGTGCTCAGCCAGTGTCACTGATGTCACCGGGGCGGGTTGGTGGATCCCTCATTCCCCTGGTCTGTCATTGTCTACAGTACACGCAGGTCCTCTTATTCACAGCTCAGGTACTGTAGGGCAAATTCTTCTAACTAAACTTCCTTTGTAACCACACAGCCAGCACTCAGGACACTTTGTCATTCCAAAGCAGAGCACCAAGCCGCTGCAGCTCACAGCTCGGTCCTAGCTGAGGTCAAAGGGGCTCTGGCTGCTTTCTGCTGCTAGAAACAGAGTCCTCTTCTGCAGTCAGTTAATATCATGCTTTCTGTGTATTTGTGTGTCTTATTGGTGATTTTGCCCTGTAGGAGGCCTGCAAGCATGGTGCCAATGTGTGGCTTAGTCTCCCTAGAAGCAGGCTGTGGTGTGCCTGGCAGAGAAACTATGTGGGTTTGGGTGAATTTCACACAGATGTGAATTCTAGGTGTCAGCTGCGAGTTCAGTGTTAGCAGATCAACAATATGTATTAGGCACAGTGCTTTAAAAACAGAAACACATGTAAAAACAAGCTAAAGTATTGATGGTTCTTGAAAGTGGCTTCCAAGAGCCGAAGTCTGTGCCTGTGTTTTCTTTATGGAAATACTTCTGTATGTACAGTGACCACTCATTCAGAGCTTGCAATCACTCGTGGAACATAACCACCTTAGAAGGACCATGATGCTCCCTTGTTTCTCTGAGCTCACTTGCTTTTCTATCCACAAGTTCTCACAGAAGTGGTGTTGAGCTTGCAATGCCCCTGGAGACATTTTCTGAGCACAGTGTGGTGCTGCATCAGCCTTTGAAGCCATTCCATCATGTAGGATAGCTATTCTCTTTCTCATCTCTGCTATTATTTCAGTATAGCTATATAATTCATTTGTAATACAGTTCAGTTATAGCTTATGTTATATTTTAGGTTCTTTGAAATTTCTGGTAAATTTTTGTGCAGCTGTTCTTGAATTCACCACCACAGTCACAATAGAGAACAATTCCTGCCAGAAATCCCTTTGTCCTGCAACCATGCATCTATTTTTATTGTCCCTATAGCTATGCCTTCCAGAGCACCACGTTTAGGGACTCTTAACATTTTGGGTCTAATGTCTCTCAGTGAATATTTAAGGTTCAGCATTGTGATGCTGCTGTGTCAAACGGTATCCCCTTGTCTTTGCTAAGTAGTATTCCATTCTGAAGTTTGTGATGTGTTTGTCAGCTAAAGAATGTCTAGGTTCTTCTAGCTCAGCAAAAGCACACGTAAAGCTGCTGTGCAGTCTATGCTCACAGCTCAGACCTTTGCATGAACACAAGTTTCTGTGACTGAGCAAAGAAGAATGGAGTTGTAGACCATATAGTAGTGTATGTGCCATCAAGAGAAGTCATCCAAGAAGCTGAGCCGTCTGCTTTTTCACACAAGGTTCAAGAGCTCCAGCTGCTCCTGGGTCTCCCCGGGATGGGTGCTGTTACTCACGGTTAGTTATTTGTCATTGTAATAGATTCACAGGTTGCTGTGGTTTCGTCCAACATCCCTCCAATGACCAGTCCTAGAGAACCTTTCCAAACGTGTGGTGTTGTCCTTGTGAGAACTGCCTTTTCTGATCTTTTGTCTATTGCTGTCTTTGAGTGTTTATCTTCTTAATGTTGAATTTTGTTGTTGCTTGTTTTGTTTGGGATTTTTGGTTTGTGTTTGTTTTTGTTTTTTTGAGGCAGGGTCTCACCTTATAGTCCAAGCTAGCTTTGAACTCAGTGTATAGCCCAGACTGGCCTCAAAGCCACAGTCCTCCCACCTCCGCCTCCTGAGTGCTAAATTATGGGAATGTGCCCCCATGCCCAGTTTATTGTTGAGTTCTGAGGGGTCTTTATATAGCCTGGATCTAAGCACTTTGCCAAATGTGTGATCTACATTTATCCCCTGTTTATGGCTTGTGTTTTCCTTTTATTACCAGGATCATTTGCAGAACAAAGTTTTGAATTTTATATCTAGTTTATCATTTTTTTCATTTGTGGATGACATCTTTGGAATTTCATATAAAATCTTATTACCTAACCAATATCACAAAGATGCCCATGCTTTCTTCTAGAAATTGTATAGTCTTATGTCTTATGAATGATCCAAATGTGACCTGACCCATTCAGAATTAAGTTGGAGTTAATTTTTGTATAAGGAGTGCAGTTTAGGTGGTGTGTGCATGTACGTGTGTGTGTGTATGTTTGGTTGCTCCAGGACTATTGTTGTTTTTTCTTTTTTTTTTTAACCCATTGAGGAAAAAATATGGAGTTCCACAATAGCTTGAAATTGGGCAAATGGGAAAAAACTTATAGAGAGGAAAGGATCAGAGAGATGGTCTGCCTATTAGGCAACTCACCAAAAGCTCAAAACTAGAGTGTCAAGAGTCCATAAGTCAGAGAATCTGGCAGAGGCTTTGGCCTTTACGGAAGTAATTAAATGGCAAGCAGGTTCTTGAGCCAACCTCATGCCCCTCCCTCTGGGGAAGGGTGAGCCTCATCAATGGTCAGTGGCACTCAGCAGTGAGGTCCTCACTCCCCAGGGCTCCATCTCCTTGGACTCTGGAGAGGGTGGATGCTGCAGCCTGGGCTGGATGCCAGGCTGACTCATCCATCGGTCCAGGGTGAGTGTCTCTGGGAAAGGTTGTTTTATTTGTTCTCGTAGCAAGCTCTATTGCAATAACAGCTCCCAGGTGTCTCAGGGTTTTGGCTTTCTCTCCCTGGGTTCCTAATAGAGATTGGCAGAACCCAGCATCCAGGTAATTCCATTGTCAGTTTCAGCAGCCTTCTGTACCTCATTAGACAGAAGCAAAGGGAAATGAGTAGAGAAGGAATGTCAGCCCTTCAGCCTGTGTGAGCAAGCAGTTTCCAGGAGACAGCAAGGCAGTAACGGAAATCTGGTCCTTCCCAGCAGTCCCTTTATCCCTGGGATACAGGATGCTGGTGTAAACTGTTCAGTTTGGGCAGCAGGCCCTTTGCTTTGAGTGACAGGACTGGGGTGAATATGGCAGTCTTTGGGACTACTCAACCCTTGGGTCACAGGAAGACCTGGTGATGTGAACCTAGATAGCATCTCTGGGTAATTTAGGTTAGAACCATGAGTGTTGGGGTCATTGTGGGTTGAAATGGTTTGTTCCCTAAAGGTTTATATGTTAGAAGCTTGGTTCCCAGTGGCAGGGCATTCAGAAGGCAGGGCCTAGGAATGACTGGATTAGGACTGCCTCTATAAAGGGATTGATGTTGGTCTTGAGACTGGGTTTGCTGTGGGACAATGGTCTGTACCCTGTCTCTTATATTTTAAATATATGCTGATTGGCCAGTAGCTAGGCAGGAAGTATAGGCAGGGCAACAAGAATTCTGGGAAGAGGAAAGCTCAGTCCGCAGTCGTGACTCAGCCTCAGAGGAAGCAAGATGTGACTGCCTCACCAAAAAAGGTACCAGGTCACGTGGCTAACTCAGACAAGAATTATGGGCCAATGTAAGTTATAAGAATTAGTTAATAAAAAGCCTGAGCTAATGGGCCAATCAGTTTATAACTAATGTAGACCTCTGTGTGATTTCTTTGGGACTAAACAGCTATGGGACCTGGTGGGACAGAAACCTCTGTCAACATGGGTTAGATCTTGAAGCATGGGTTAGTTCTCATGAGGGTGGGTTCCTATAAAAGACAGGCTGATCTGTTTCCATGCTCATCGTGTGACCTCTCTTGCATACACTCTGTCATGTGATGCTATCGCCGTGTCATCCTTTTGGTGGCCATTACCAGAGGCTCACAGACTATGACTCCAAGATCTCAGACTTTCAGCCTCCAAAACTGTGAAGTAAATGCATCTCTTTGCTTTAGAAAGCACACAGGCCTCCAGCCTGGGGTTTCTAATGGGAACTCCCTACAGACTAAGACATACATGGTCAGAGCCTTATTGATTTAAACAGTCCAGGAAAGCAAGATGGTGCCGGTAACGACTGCTGCATCCTCACAAGCCAGAAGGACAGGCAGCTTCCTTCAATCTCTTTCCAAAGGATTCTTATCCCATTTTCAAAGCCCCCTTCTTTTCAGACTGCCATGTTTGGGAGTTTATCAGTTTGGGGGCAGGAAACATCAGCATTCAGACCACAGCAACACACAACATTAACACATACAAGCTCGAGTGTGGAAACAGTGTTTGTCTGTGAAGTTTCTGCCTTTGGCTTATGGCGTCAGCCTCTTTGCTTCCTGTTTACATCGTGGATGTGTACAGCTCACACACAAATTCACACCCACCCACCACTCTCATAACACACAGCGCGCACTCAAACACCCATGCCTCAGGCACATCCACATATTCGTACTCTTAGCTACGTTCACCCAAATATGAGCCTTTTCCAACTTCCAAGTTCAGGAAATCTGACCATTAGTGATCACCTGAATGGCTGCCCTTCCTCTATAGATGCACACCCTTTCACACACACTCTCTCCAGCAGGCTCCTACCTGGCCGTGACAGTGCCCACACAAGGACTAATCTCTCTCAACTCCTTCATGCCATTGACATGCAGCACCTGTCTTGTCTTCCGCTCGTCACACTCTGGCTTCAACTGGGTGAATGCCAGAGTCTGCCTGGCACAGATCCCAGAGCAGCAGCCCAGAAGCAAGTGTCCAATGGGAATGAGCCTCCACGAGCCCGGAATGGGTGTCTGCCAAGTCAGGAAGGGCCATCAAGGAAAGAGGCCTTGGGAGGTGACCTGGCTCCTCCCCCAAGAGCTCTAGACAGTCATGGGATGAAGGAACATGGAGCGGTCCCTTTCTAGTCCTGCCTCTAATCTTCTCTAATGTCTGGACACTTTGAAGAGTCTTGGCCTTTATTGCCCTAGCAGTGTGAGTGAGGCCTGAATAGCAACCCAGTTTAGAGAATCCGAAGTCAGAGTCTTGGCTGCTGTGTGGTCCACCAGCCTTTGATAATGCATCATAGCTTTGTTTTAGAAATAGTTTGCTCCCAAGGGTTCAAATGCTGGAAGTTCACTACCTGCTGTAGTGATGCTGGGGTTGGCAGGACATTAGGAGATGAACCTGCTGGAAGGTCTTTAGGTCGCTGGGGCACTGTCCTTGGAAGAGATTAAGGTAGTTCTTATAGAACTTCTGAGCAAATTCTCCTAAAAAGCAATCTTGATTTCTGAATTGCTCTATGGCTCCCTTCTTCAGGACGTGAGCTCTTTCTCCCACGTGTATTGCTACATCATCATGTCGACCACAGGGTCCCCATCAGAGCTGAGCCAAAGCCAGTGTCATGTCCTTGAACCTCCAGAACCTTGAATTCAATAAACCTCTTTATCAAGTTAGCTTGCCTCTGGTATTTCATTATATTAAAAGCATCGTAGTAATATAATCACTATATTCTTATAAGTTAGAACATGCCTGGAAACCAAAAAACAAAAACAAAAAGCATAACTGAATAAATAAATATGAATGCTCATTAGCCTGTGAAACAAGGCAGACAATGCTTTGTCTCCTGGGGCTTTCTAAAGTTAGAGGAGATAGGCAGATATGAAGAACGTTTGCTGTTGCTGTGAACAAAGCAGGTAGGTAAGCAATTTCTCTTCCCAGTTCCCATGCTTCCAACTCTCTCCCACCCCACTGAGTTCTGTTGTCTATCATGAGCATAAGGACGTCAGCTGCCATGGCCCTGCGGGTGTACTGCATACTCTCCAGCCTCCTCCCCCCCAACAATGCCCAGGAATTGAGCATCGCCACCAGGGAACTGGAGGTTCTGAGAGGCTGAGTAACTCACCCACAGCCACACAACTGTAAACAGCAGAGCCAGGATTTGATCTCGGGTCTTTGCTTCTCAAGCCCATACTCTATGTAGCATACTAAGCTTGCATTTATATATATCACCAGTCAGGGAATGCACATTCTAGACACTCATTGGTTATCTAAGCCTACATAAACTCTCGTTCTACGTCCATTCCTCAAGGTTAAGCTGCAGCTGGACTGTTCAGACAGCAGGAACCATGTTTACAGAGTTCATATCATGGTGTTGAGCATAGTTCTTAAACTATAACTTTTTAAAAATAATAATGGCTCCATAAATTTCAAATGGAATAGAGACAAAGCTCTACTTCTGTTCTTAGGAAAGAAGAAACTTCAAGAAGAGCTGGTCTGAATACAAAAAATGTTCTCAAGGCTGGGATGTCGACTCTGTGGGTAAAGTGCTTTCTGTTTTAGCATGGGGTCCGGAGTTAAGATGCCCAGCACCTGCCTAAGAGACATAGCAGTGTGCATCCGTAAACTAGCCGCCAGAGAGACAGATGGATCTGGGGGCTTTCTGGGCAGCTAGTCTAGCCAAACTGGTGAGCTCCAGGTTCGCTGACTCTCTTGTAAAAAATAAAGTGGAGAGAGATAGAGGACGTCATTCAAACTGACTTCTGGCCTTGAAATGTACACACATATGCACACATATGTATGCATGCATGCACGCATATGCACACATACATACATACACACACACACACACACACACACACACACAATTTTTCATCATAGCATACTTCTGTGGCCAGATGTATGGGTTTCTTCCCTTCATACCAACTAGTTATCCAACAGACACTGAAGGTTCAATTCAGGGCTGAATTGAAGCAGAGAGCACCCAACACTGTAAGTTGAGAAAAAGCCCCTCAGTGTTCTGGAGCCTCCCTCCAAGCCTCAGGTTCCCACGCTCCACCTTGAAGCTGCAGCTCCAGCCCGGCTCTAGGGTTGGGTTAATTTGCCCGGACAACTCAGAGAATTGAGAGGGGAAAAAAAGAAACTGCTGTCGGCTAGCAGTTTATTACACTGGGTGTCACACGGCTTGGGGTGCAGGCACCAGGATAAAGTGTGTAGGATGGGTGTGGAGTTTCCAGGCCCTCTTGGGGTATGTGGCCCTTCTGAAGTCCCCAGGTGCTTAGCTCCTCCAAAGCCCCATGAACCCTGTCTTCTCTGAGCTCTGTCCTTTGGAGGGTTTTGGCTACTTCATTCCATAGACGCGGATGATGATGCCACTAGTCATAGGTGACCAACCAAACATTTGGTTGACTCTTCTCCCCAAAGGTGGGAGGCATGACTTGTTGCCTCAACCTGGTGATCATGGCTTGGCATGACTCAGTCTTCCTGGTGAGCAGGTCTCTCCTAGAGTTCTCCAGGACTCGCCAAAGCTAGTCATTTGACTAGCGCACAAGAGCAGTCATCCATCTGGTGATACAAACCTATGAGGATCTGTGGGGCAAACGGAAGGCGTACACTGCTCATGGCATCACAGGGTCCAGCTGGATGGAGAAGTAAAACTTTCACCCACAAACCTAACTTTTCTTATAATTTTCTCTCTCCACCCCAAACATTCTCATCTGTAACGTGAAGTTCTGGGTGTGACAGTCTCTTGGGTTTCTTCCAAACATGATTTTTAAATGCCTACTGTTTTGCATGGTACCGAATGGACGAGATGACATAAAATTATTGCACGTGCTTGCTGGGAGGATCACTCCCGGAATGCTGTCTCCGACTTCCGTGTGCCCAGTTTCCTGTACTGTTCCTGAAGGAGTCCACAAGTCAAGATGGGCAGTCCTCTCATCGGAGAGTGAAGACGTCCCTCTCCAGCATGGCCACCTGGCATTTCCCAAAGCCACAGTCAGTCCCCTACCTGTACACCAAACATGTCATGTGCTGAACACTCCCTGTGTACTTAACGAGCCTGTGTTAGGAAAAGGAAGACCGTCTGAGGAGATGACTGGGAGGCCGTGAGAAGGAGGGCCTGCGAGGACATGGGAAGCAGCAGGTACTTGAAAAGACAACATCTCCATTCTGGGAAGAACTCGTCTGCTGGGAGAAAAGTGTTCTAGGTTTGGCCACTGCTTGGCTTCAGGCAAGTCATTTATCTCCACAAACCTTAGTGGCCCCATTTTTTACATAGCTGTCTCTTTCAGATTTCAGCATTTTGTAAGTATAATGGAAAGCTGTGGATCACTGGATGGCTATAGACACTATGGCTTTAGGGTTTCTGGGAAAATTGCTGAAGTCTGAGTCCCCAAATGTTCTCTGTGGGCCAGTAGTCCTAGGATAGATGATCCCTTCTGAAGCCCACGGTGAAGCCTCTGTCCCCATTCACTTGTCCTGTCTCCCTCATGAGTCCCCCTAGCCAGAGGGGTCCTGGTCCCAACAGTGCACTCATAACTGTTTAACAAGCAGATGTGAGAAGAAGCAATGTCTGATTTGTTGAGTTTGCCATTGCCAAGGTGCAAATGTTTCCACCATGGCCAATATATGATACCACTGGCGCAGAGCCAAGGAAAGGGGCAATAACAGAGAGCTGTTCGGTCGGAAACTCCAGCTCACTCTTGCATGGTCTGAGAAGCCCCCCCCCCCGCCTCTCTCTCCAAACCCCGCCCTTTCGGAGACTCTCTAACAAAGAAAAGGCACCAAAAAGCCCAGTTCCATATTCTTGGCAGATGTGGTACTTCCTCCTTTGAAGTTTCCAGCAGCCCAAGTCCCTGCCTAAAGCGTTCAGTTTTGGGCCATACTTGGGCACAACCCCAGCTTGTGATGAACACATCATCACCCCTCCCTGCTTTAGTTTGGGTGTGTGACTTCTCCAGTCTCCATCTCTGGGGCTGGAGAAACTACCCGGGAACTGCTTTGCTTAGATAAACTCGTTCTTTTACTTTTCCAGTTTGGCTTGATCTGGCTCTACTGCATCAGCAGAGAAACCTATTATTGGGCTAAAGAAAACCAATTGAATGCTACGTACTATTTCTACCACACAGAGACAATAGATCCAAACAACCCCAACAGCACAGACACTAATAAAATGCAGTTAAGAATTAGGAAGTGATCTAATCTACATGGGAAGTAGAAAAAGACAAGATCTCCTGAGTAAATTGGGAGCATGGGGACCATGGGAGAGGGTAGAAAGGGAGGGGAGAGAAAGGGAGGGGAGCAGAAAAAAATGTATAGCTCAATAAAATCAACAAAGAAAGTTAAAAAAAGAATTAGGAAGTGATGGGATCTCTTTACTGCCTTGCTTTTGATAACAAGTCAGACGAGAAAATGTGGTACATTTACACAATGGAGTACTAGACAGCAGTAAAAAATAATAATATCTTGAAATTTGCATGCAAATGGATGGATCTAGATATTGAGTGAGGTAACCTAGACCCAGAAAGACAAATATAATATGTACTCACTCATAAGCGGCTTCTAGACATAAAGCAAAGCAAAAAAAATAACCTATAGTCCACAACCCCAGAGAACCTAGACAGCAAAGAGGACCCTAAGAGAGACGTACATGGATCTACATAGGAAGGAGAAAAAGACAAGATCTCCTGAGTAAATAAGGAGCATGGGGGGCATCACAGGAGAGGATAGAAGGGGAGGGGGAAGAAGGGAGGGAAGTGGAGAAAAATATATAGCTCATAAAACAATAAAAAAACTAGCCAGCACAGTAAAAAAAAATTGAATTGTAATTTTTTGTCAGTTTTTGTTTGTTTGTTTCTTACTATGTTTTATTTTCCGAGACAGGGTTTCTCTGTGTATCTCTTGCTATCCTGGAACTTGCTCTGTAGACTGGACTGGCCTCAAACTCAGAGATCCTCCTGCCTCTGCCTCCTGAGTGCTGGGTTTAAAAGTGTGTGCCACCACTGCCTGGCCATTGTGTCCGCTTTTGATGGTATGATTAACAACTTGTCCATTTAATTCTTGAAAAAATTGAGTCTTTCCCTTATAGACAGAGCTGTACACCCCTAGGTTTGCAGGAATATGTAGCTCTAGGGCCTTGCCTAGACAAGGTCTTTCCTGGACAAGCTTTGAGGAATCCCGGGCATGCAACACTACGTCTGGCCATAGCCAGCTTTTTCTTTAAAGGACTGGAGGGTAAATATTTTGGATTTTGCAGGCCATGAACAATCTGTTGCAGTTGCATGGCTGTGTTGTCATAGATTAGAACCTCTCGGGACAGCATAAAAGCAAGCATGAGTTACATCCCGATGAGCTTGATTTATGAACAATGAAAACTGAATTATGCAGAATTTTCACATGTCATAAAATGTTACTATGCTTTGATTCTTTTCCAGCCACTCGGAAGTATAGACACTATCATGTTGTTGGTCTTGTTGGCTTAGGTGTCTTTTCTATGATAGCCTCAATTTATGGTGTATTTATGGGGATAACCCTACTGCAAGTTGAGGGACATCTTCCTACTGTAAAATGCTAGAAAAATGTTAGCTATGCCTTTTGGCACCTTCACAGCGAGAATGACATCACCTTCCCATGACTTGTTAATAATTATAAATTTGTACATACTTAGCTATTACTAGAGTTCCACCTGTTTCTGGAACCTACTATTTCATTGTTCTGAAATATTTTCATACCAGGGTGAATAAACAACTGCTCATGCCAAAACAAAACAAAACAAAACACAACCCGGAAATAAAAATGTAGAAACCATTCTTAACTCAAAGGCTAGATGAGGCTAAGCCCCGAGCAGAAGATGGCCCACAGACAAAGTTTAACTATAAATGTCTTTCCCCAAGCTTTCTGAATTGAGTGGCTGGTTATCTTTGTTAAAGAGAAAGAAAAAAAAAACAAACAAACAGGCAGTCCAAATGCTTGTTACAGGTGCTAAGACAGGTTTGAATCAAGGGGGCCATGGCCCTAGGACCACTGTGACGGGGCCTTGCAAGGGAGAGGGACTGGGCTCAGCTGTGCCTCCAAAAAGCATAAGTGGGGAGAATGAAAGGGGGGGCTGCCAGTGTACAGGGAAAATGAAGGTTTCTGGCTGAACTGATTCACTGAGGCAAATTACTGAAGTAGTTAAAAAACCGGAAGTGTCCGAGCAGGGCTCTTGTTTAAGTGGACTTCGACAAGGACGGAGAGGGAACCTTGGCGCTATGGGGCAGTGAACCCAGGGGAGTTTGGCTGTAGTTTGGTCAAGGGCCAAAAGTCATTGCTATTCCAAACACCCAAAAGAGTTTAGGAAATATTGCAGACTCTTTACCAGCTAGGCACATAGATGGGTTTGAGTCATCCTCATTTAGAAAATTAACAGTTGAGAGACTGTGGGTATAGTGTTGTAGAAGAGCCATTTGCCTAGCTGGGTTCCTAGCTGACAGATGTGCGAGTGGTAACCGTTCCATAAAGAAAGAGAATTAAGAGGTAGGGGTGCTACTCCACTGGCAGGTTTCAGGCCAGAAGCAGAGGCAGACCTGGGAAAACCCCTGGACGAGCACACACACACTCACACACACACACACACTCACACATGCACACACACACACAACACATGCACGCACACACAAACACACATGCACACACGAGCACGCATGCACGCGCACACATATGTGGAGGGGATGGGGTTGAGGGGCATTGTCTGGGAGGTGGTGGTGAGAAAGCATATAGCCTCAAGGATCCCCTCGCCTCCCATCCTGGAGCCACACTCAGCTTCTCTAGCCCTCTCGAGGCTCTTTTTCCTGTAGTTGCCTGCTGGAGAGGAAAACACAAGTGGAGCGTGAAAAAAAAATCAGCAGAATAATTACAGGTTCCAAGAAATCAATTGAAACTGTGTAAATAGCTTGCGGCAGGTAGCCGAGTCAGGCTTAACGCCCAGCCTTCTCCACAGCTGCAGCGTGAGTCCCATGACAGGAACTGAAGAGCCCTGACGTGACGTCTCAGGATCAGCATGGGAGCCCCAAGCCTGCCCTACCCCACCATGTGAACATTGCTGCCCACTCCCTCCTGAGAACACATTTCATTGCTGGAACACCACACTAATCATTCTGTCTATTTGTATCTCCTGGGTGGCTGAAGGTCAATGTGCTAATGATGGGAATGTGCTTGGGAAACCGTACAGAGCTAGATAGATGGATCCTCTACCTTCCTGCCTTGAGTCCCTTGACTTCTTTACATCTCGGTCATCTGTTCTTGGGGACAGTGTCGACACTGGCAGCCTGGTATGCCATAGCAGGCTGTCTGTATTCCCTCTAATCCTTTATAGGCCTGTTGCCAGCCTGGTCTTAGGGGCACCTAATCTCTGAGGGCCAGAGGGAAAGTGTTATTAAGGGCTCAGAGGTAGAGGTAGTTTGGATTAAGAGAAAAGGGGAATACAGGTTCAAGAAACTTCCATTAGTGCATCCTGTTTGTTGTGGTGAGGGCTCCTGGGAGCTCGTGTCCTGCCATGTTGTGGCTGAACCACTCTCAGGGGAGACAGAGTTTGCCACAATGAGGCAAATGGAGTGCAATTAACTGCAAACTGTCTGCTTCTCACTGTGAGCTGCCTGCAGCAAGACAGTTCACTGAGCGCAAGCCCAGTAGGTTCTCAGTGCTCACCAGGCTGGGAACAGAAGGAGATCTTGAAGAGCACACTGGGCACAAAGACAGTGATGGGCTCTGGACAAGACAGATAGGGTTAGGACTTGAAAAGCAGGGACAGTAGTGAGGGGGCATGCAGGGGAAAAGGTCCTGACGGGGAGCATCGTGGCCACCTCTATCCCAAAGACACTGCATGGTAGGATCGGTCGGGGAAGGCAGGATTTCTAAGTCTAGCCTGGGGTGATGTGGTGTAATCTGGACTAGCGGTGGATAGGCTGATGCGGTATTGATTTGCTCAATGGATAATTTCATACTCAGAAGTAGGGGAAACAAGAAAGAAGTATGGTGCCCTGGGCTCTCTTCTGACTGGTCCCATGGAACAATTGTTGGCAGTGGAGAAACTGGGTGTTTGGAGTGGGTCACAGTGGAGGCCCCCCTGGACCTGGCAGGGTGGGTGCTGAGCTGGAGGAAAGGGAATTGGGAAAGCACTGCTTGGGAGAACAGGCCAGACCCCTGGCCAGACTCAGGGACACTGGAGGTGACACATGAGGAGTAGATACGGCTCTCAGAATATGGAGCTGCTGAAAGTGAAAACCTGCAATGAACCCACAAATAACCCCACACATAGAACAGACACGACACACACCACGGGCACACACAGGCACATGCCCTATGTTCTCTGGGTCTCTCATTAGGCACCCAGACAGTCGATTCTCTCAGGCAGTGGCAATGGCACCAGGAGAGTTGTTGTCAGGATGGCATTGCCAGGCACATTACAAAGTCTCTGGGAGCAAATAGGACAGGGATTCCCTTCCTTGGCTTCTACAGGAGATTCCTGCCTGTGTACCTCAGCCCAGGCCTACCTGAGGCCCATCCCTCTGTGCCCTATCCTGGGTGGATGTGGAATGTCCCTCTCTATGCTGTGAATACCATTGGTTAATAAAGAAGCTACTCGGGCCTATTGCAGCGCAGAATAGGGCAAGGCGGGAATTCCAAGCAGCTAGAGGAGGAAAGAGTAGGCGGAGTCAGGGAGAAGCCTTGGAGACGCTGGAGGAGAAAGATGCGAGCTGCCAGCCGGAACCTTGTCGGTAAACCACAAGCCTCATGGTAAAATATAAAATAACAGAAATGGGTTAATTTAAGATGTAAGGGCTAGCTAGAAATAAGCTATTGGCCAAACAGTATTGTGAATAATATAGTTTGTGTGATTATTTCAGGTCTGGGCGGCTGGGAACAAATGAGCAGCCTCTGCCAACACTGGGCTGCTGGCCTCCTCCCATTCTTCCATGCTACCCTATGTTTTCCAGGTTCGTGACCTGAAAAAGGCTCCCACCTCTGTGCCCTTTGGGGGAGAGAGAGCAGAGGGTCAAAGTGGCAGGGAGAGTCCCAAACCATGTGGCCATCCTTTTCCATCAGCTTTAGGCCCAAATGGCTCACCAGGAAGTGAGGACAGTTTCTCCCTGGCCTCCCCCCATCATAAAGGATCGTCTCACTCACTAAAGTGCAGCACCCGAAAGATGGTGGACACCTGCTTCTGGATTGAGTATGCAAGGGCTTGTCGAGCACTTACTCTGTGCTCAGCCTTAGCCCAGACCCTTGAAAAGTACTGGGGAACCAGAGGGACCCCCATTCCCACAATGAACCCTACCAAAGGGAGAAGAGGTATAGATGCAATAAACAGGTGAACTGTATGCTGTGCTCTAAGGGGTTAAATGTTATGGGGAAAACAGAGTAGGGCAAGATGAAGAAGGTGCTGCATCCTGTAAGAGGGTGGTCAGAGCATGCGTGCAGAGGAGGTGACCCTCGGGGAGGTGAGCATCAGAAACAACAGGAGCTGTATGGAGCGTTGATGGTTAGACACGGAGACTGATGGTTGGTGATGACTGATAGAGAGTGATGGTTAGTTTTAACTCAAGCTGACAGAACCCAGAAGCTTCTGAGAAGAGACTCTCAAGGAGGGATTATCTAGGTCAGATTGGCCTGCAGGCATGTCTGGAGCTGGAGTGGTGGTGGTGTCCGATTACACTCATTGGTGTTATATAGCCCAGTCCACTGTGGGTACCACCATCCCCTGGGCTTGTATAAGAATGGAGCCGGTGAGCTGAGTAGTAGGCAAACGTGCATTCTCTCTCTGGCCTTTACTGTGGATCTGATATGACCAGATGCTGAAGTTTCTACCTGCAACCACTTCAGCGATAGATTATACATCAGATCTGTAGATTCAAACAAACCCTTTCTCTGCTAGGTTGCTTTTGTTCGGGCATTTTGTCGCAGCAGCAGGACACTAGGACAGAGGGAAGGCACTTTGGAGACAGCGCTACGGGCGGTATGGCTAGGGCAGCCGCGAGGAAGCTGGTCAAGAGGGGCAGGAGGCTGAGCAGACCCCACGTGCATATCACGCTGGCCCCGCCTCTCTTCAGCCCCTTTCCCAGTCTGACCGCCACCTGGCCTGTTCTGTGTTCAATCATATTGTCTGCCTCCCTGTAGGATGTAAGTTTCCAGAAGGCGGGCCTGTGGCCTGTTTGTCCACGGCTTCTTACCCCAGGCCAGCTCATGGCAGAGACCACTGGTGCCAATGTGAGAAGCGATGCTGAGTGGGAGGGATGGGAGCGGGTACTGTTCGTACCAGACAGTGGCTGCTGAGAGACTTCAAGAGATGACCCCAACTTCCCTGTCCCATAGGAAGCTTCTCTCACCCAAGGTCAGACGGGGAAAGCCACCGTGCTGGTGTCACCGATTTCTCTCACTGGCCTTGGTTAGTGGAGGGCAGCGTGGCAGGGTCTCCGGCATGAGCTGAACAGTCTTTGAACATTTTTATAGGAGGACAGACATTTGCTTTCTTTTGTTCAACTTACATTTTTTTTTTTCTGGGCAGCTACTTTATGCACTAAACTCACTGATTTGGGCTGGTGGCAGGGTGGAGTGGGGGCTGGGTACCCCAGGGTCAGGCTTCATTGTACAAATGGGCAGTACGTCCAGGGGATATGCCAGGCACTCAGTCACCTGCTGTAGGTGTGAAAGACAGAGACATTTACACGAATGTGCGCAATGAGGAGACACTTGGCAAAGGCCATGGGTCAGGTCTCACAGAAGACTGATGTCTAAACTGAGCCCAGAGTGGAGTAACTGTCACTTTGTGGGTCTGGTTTATGAGATCCAATCCATTTTCTTTCTGGGCCCCAGTAGGCTGGCGTGAGTATTGTCCCTCTCCTAAAGAAGTAATTAATACGCCACACAATTCTGGGATCCCTGCCTGCCAAGTGAGGAGACCAGGTGGTACAAGAGGGGGTTGATGAGCATGGTTGTTAGTGTTCATCATCAATTTGACTGCGTCTAGAATCACCTGGGGGATGGGCCTCTGGGTGTGCCCGTGGAGGATCATCTTGATGGTGTCAGTTAAGGTGGGATTTCTGTACCCTGTGGGTGGCACCATTCCCTGGCTGGGATCCTGGACTGTGTAAGTAGAGAAGGGATCTGAGGAATAGCAGGCATCCATCCACAGCTCTCCACTTCCTGACTGTGGGTGTCATGTGACCAGCCACTTCACCCTCCTGCTGCCTTGACCTCCCCTCAACCCTGGACAGTACCTTGAACTGTGAACTTCTTCATTAAGTGGTTTCTGGTATTTTATCCAGGCAACAGGAAAATAGAGTGAGGGATCTTAGCTTCTATTTCTCTGTTCTTCTCCTGTTTTAGTAGGTTCCACTTAGGTGCCAAGCCTGGCATTTCCTTAGTCCCAAAGAAAAAGAGGTTGTTTATCTTTGTACACAACTCAGCATAGCCTGGGACTCCTGCTTCTACCTCTGAGTGCAGAAATTACAGGTAGGTGCCATACTGCCCAGAGCTACAGATTTGATAAAGACGCTGGTTAATAAACTCACTGGGCTCTCGTGACAGCTGCGCGTCCCTGGCCCTGATCCATCACATGGAACAATTAAGTATGGAAAGGGATGGTTCCTAGAATTCCTCATTACCTCCCCTGGGCCCAGGCCCTCTCAGCCAGTCCCCGTTCTTGTAAATAGGACCTGAGGAATGTGGGACTTCTTTTATTTTTAAAATTTTATGCGTATGGGTATTTTGTCTGCAGGTATAACGTTGTACCACATGAATACAGTGCTTACAGAGGCCAGAAGAGGGTGCTGCCCCCCCATGACTGAAGTTACACACAGTTGTAAGCCTCCTTGTGGGTACTGGGAATGAACTGGGATCCTCTGGGAAGAGCAGCCAGCGCTCTGAACCTCCAGGCCACCTCTCCAGCCCTGGGGCTTCTTGCTGTAGGTAGAAACTGTTCAAAGGTTCTCATACCCATTGTCACCCTGGGCTCCACACCTACTGTCACCAGCAACAGCTCGAGGAGCTCTTTCTAGAGACCGCCACCCAAGTAAAACTTGGACTTGCCACTTGGAGGTGGCAAACAATTTCAAGGGGAGCCCATGTGAGGCAGAGTTAGGTTGATTACAGGCGGAAAGGGGGTGCACTAGGGAAGAATAAAGCAAGGGAGGTGGCAGTGGAGCACAGAGATGGGGTGCAGGGGATTGGGGTGGTTCTCATTACTTCTCTAAAGGTAGTTAAGAACCCAGGAAAAAATTTAAAGAATTTTCTTTTGTAAACAAAATTGTAAGGTGGATTTATAGGGTGTTGTTTAGACTTCCCCTTGGGAGGGACGGTGAGCATAGCTAATTTACTCTTTGCCATCTCTGAGAAGTTTTTAGGGAATCATATCATCTCTCTCAGCCATTTTGCCTTCATCAGTGGCACTTAAAGTCTCATGTCCTGTAGTGGGCAGGACAGGACCAAACCTGGGATGAAGGGCCTGTCTGTCTCCCCAAGGTCCCTTCTTGGCTTTCTCCTGCCTCCCCTGTCTGTGTTTACAACCTGGAGGGAGAAGGCAGGCGGTAGTGTGTTGGTTGGAGACCTTGCCTGTTTAACAGAAAGAGTGCAATTCATCATTTACTATAGACAAAAGTCTATAGTAACATAGGAGAGGGTGGGGGAGCCAGCCTTGACTTCTGCAGGATTAAAATATCAAGAGGTTTCATGGCTTTGACAAATGATAAAAAAAACTTCGAGGAAAAGATAATACAAAGATAAAAACACAAGTCAGCTCTCTAACAACTTGAGAAGGAGAGGCAAGTTGGGATATCTTTCCTGGTTCTTGCAAGAGGGTCTCAAGAACTTGGCCTAGCCAGTGCTGATGCACAAACTCCCCAAAGAACTTGACTTAGGGAGCATCGACTTCTCATTCTGGGGACTGTAACCCAGATTGCACAACTCAGGACTGTCCCTTCCCACATCCATCGCTCATATGCAAGAATACAAGGCATCAGAGTCCTCTTCTAGACTTCTCAAATGTATGGTAGACACCGCACACCATGGTCAGGCCCTCCATGTGACAACAGTGGTCAGAAAGGCCCATATCCATCTTGTCAATCATGTGCCTGAGAACTTCTGCTGAAGTCTGTTGGTAGTACCTTTGGTCCACAGATGCATTAAAACCTTTTTTTTTTCAAAACAAAAGGAAGAAAAAATATGTATACAAACATGTTGCCTTTTTGTGCTAAAATACCTGCCATATATGAGTTCAGGCATGGGGAGATTTGGCAACAAAGTTTAAGCTGTAGCTTCATGGGCTCAGTGATGGGAGTGACTTGGCGGCTGCTGAACCTGTATGTCTTATGACTTCATTAGCAGATGCACATCTGGCTCTCGGGAGAGGACATGGTGCCCACGTGCCAGCCCCCTCTGGACAGTCGCACTCAGGGCTGCCCAAGGCACAAGGAGAGGCAGAGGTGACAGCTGTTGCTGTAGTAGTTGCAGAAAATGTACAAGGCTAGTGGAGCAGCTGAGGATGACAGATTGTAATTTAGCTGGCCCCAGCTCGTGTCTGGGATTCCAAGGCAGAAGGAAGGGTCAAGATGGAGAACAGACCTGGACGACTGCAGGAGAAGCAGGTGCTGAAGTCAAAGCATGACTGAGATGGACGGGCACAGGTGGTCAAGGGGCCCGGGCAATTATAGGGAGGCTGATGAGGACAGTTTAGGGAACGCAGGCTGGAATGCTACAGTTGCAGAGCTGTCTGGAGATGCTGGCTTCAGTAGCTTTAGCCACCACAGAGGCGGTTTTGTTTGCTTGTTTTGCTGTTTTTGAGAGGTGGTCTTGTAGATTAGGTTGGCCTTGAACTTATTAAGCAGTGGAGAATGAACTTGGAGCTTCCTCCTGTCTCTCTCTCCAGGGTCCTGGGATTACATACTTGCACCACCGTGCCCAATGTATGTGATGCAGGGGGTCGAAGGCAGGACTTTGTGTGTGAAGCTGATTCGGTGGCAGTGGTGCAGACCTTTAATCAGGTGGATCTCTGAGTTCGAGACCAGTCTGGTCTACAGAGTGAGTTCCAGGACAGCCAGGACTACACAGAGAGACCCTGTCTTGAGAGAAAAATAATCAGACTCCTCTATGAGTATTGTTCTTTAGTTTAGTTTTTTTAAATTAAAAGTTGCACTATAGGCCAGGCGGTGGCGGCACACACCTTTAACCCCAGCAGTTGGGGGCAGAGGCAGGCGGATCTCTGTGAGTTCGAGGCCAGCCTGGTTTACAAGAGCTAGTTCCAGGAAAAGGCTCCAAAGCTACACAAAAACCCTATCTTGAAAAAAACAAAAACTAAACCAAACAAAAGTAGCACTATATCTGGAACGGGGGAAAATGAAATTCTCCGCCCTACTGTTTGAATTCCTTCTTAGAATCCATGCTTTCAGCTATTGTCTGTTACTTGTGGTCAGTCAGGTGTCTCCCCTGTCCCTGTGTCTCCAGCCCCCACCACACCTTCCACACTTTCCAGGCAGCAGATCACAAGGGTGTTTCTTGGCTTTTGTTTGCCTCTTGGGAGGTTAGGGTTAGAGTCATTTACACATACATACACACACACACACACACACACACACACACACAGAGTTTCCAGTCACCGAGTACACTCACATAACTGCTTCTCTTGGCCCTCAGGATACAGTGTTATCACGCTGCACTGGCGGGGGGTGGGGAGGTGGAGGGTGGGGGCAGGGAATCAACAGCTGTCATTTATGATCAAGGAAGTATGATTTATAGCTGATAGGGACAATAAAGCAACCTTGTTTTCTTTATACAGTTGCCTCAAGTTTGCCCACTTGCTTGGTTTTCCCCGGGGCCTGTCTTAAAGTAACTCTCAAAGACTCCCCTTTCCAGGACAATAAAAGTTGTGACAATGTGTTCAAGCCTCAGATAGTGTGTTTCTTTTTGCCCCTTTCCACTTTCTTCAGCACCCTGTCTCTGCCGTGTGTAATTTGTAGCTAAGCTTGTTATGCACTGTTTTGGGAAAGCCATTTTGCCTCTAATCTGACAATTCCCTTTGCTTATTTTCTGCATTAAGCCTCTTATTTTCAGAATTTCATGTTTCTCTCTGTATTAGGGTACTACAGAACTGATAGGATGAATTCACATGCACACACACACACACAAATTGTCAGCTTTATAATAGTAACAAAAACAGAATCACACCTAAGAGCACCCATCCTGGATGCCGGTGCCTCTGCACTCTGAGTTGCCCCACACTGGCTGTCTCTTACTGGGGAGACCTAAAGTCAGTAGTTGCAGAGTCCACAAGGCTGGGTGCCTCAGCAGTCCCAAACTGGCACCGGGAGCCTGAAAGGTTCCTGGAGAGCCGCTAGTCCCTAGTCCATGATGGAATCTTGGACAGCCTAGTTCGCTCTCAGTGGAGGAGTCAGCAGCAGCAGCAATAACAATAGGGTGGACTGACCCGTGACAAGAGCTAGGTCAGGCCAACCAGAGGCCAGATGGTCCTCCCCTGGCCACGCCCTGAAGTGCCACCCTCAATTCCGCATCATTCAATGCAATCTGTGGCTCCCAACACAGGTGATTCTAATTTGTGGCCAGTTGCCATCCAAATCAACCATAATGCCCTCTTTCTTGGTTTATTCTGCCCCTTTTGAACAGCAGCATTTTTGTGAAAAGATAATTTTTTGAAACCTGGCATATCTGACAATGTCCATAAAATTCATCCACTTAAAGCAGATAGCTCAGTGGGTTTCAGTTGTTCAGAGTTATGCAAAAACAGTTTAATTTTAGGGCATCTTCAGCTCACCCCAAACCCCGTCCACATGGGCAGCCTTTCACTATTGCTCCGGCTCTTTTAACGCGCTGCGTTGCAGTGATCCCTGGTGACCGCTGACTTCCTTTCTGTGTCTGTGGCTTTGCTGACTGAACACTTACGTGCAGTGATGTGACACCTTGGGTCCTTTGCCACCGATTTCTTTCGCTTTGGCATTGCATTTCTGTTCCTGTTGGGATATGTTCTATTAACCATTCTTTTACATTGCTGCATACTATTCTGGGGCATGGATACACCAGATTTTGTTTACCCAGTCACCATTTAGGGACAATTTAGGCTGCTGTCATTTCTTGGCTGAATAACCTTGCTGAAAGCATGGGTTTCTATGTGGATACGAGTTTTCATTTCTCTTTTCTGGATATGTAGCAGTGGAGTTGGCAGGTGTCCTAGTCAGTTTTCTGTCACTCTGACAAAATACCCAAGCTTGGGAGAGGCAAGGCTGATTTTGATTCGGGGCAGGCGAGAGACTAAGATTAATCAACCCAGTTACTTGGGGCCTGTGGTAAGGCTGTATCATGGTGGGAGCACGGGGAAGGGGGCCTCTCACCTCCTGGCAGCTAGGAATAAAAAAAACAAAAAGGCAGGAAAGGTCTGAGGTCTAATCACCCTTTTAAGGGTGTACCCCTGTAACGTAACTTCTTCCCATTGAGCCCCGCTGTCCTAGTTAGGGTTTGCATTGCTGGAATGAAACACCATGACCAACAGCAGGTTGGGGAGAAAAGGGTTTATTTGGCTTACACTTCTGCCTTGTAGTCCATTATTGAAGGAAGTCAGGAACTCAAGCAGGGCAGGAACCTGGAGGCAAGAGCTGATACAGAGATCACGGAGAAGGCTGCTTACTGGTTTGTTCTCTGTGGCTATCTGAGTCTACTTTGTTATAGACCCAGGACCACCAACCTGGGAATGGCCCCGCCCACAATAGTCTGGGCCCTCCCCCATCAATCACTAAGAAAATGCCCTATAGGCATATAAATGAATCTTATGGAGTCATTTTCTAGTTGAGGTTCCTTCCTCTCAGATGGCTCTAACTTGGGTCAAGTTGACACATAACTATTCAGTATGCCCTCTTAGAGTTCCCGTGGCTTTCCAGCTGCATCCCAGGGTGTCCAGCAAGCCTTCCACAAGTGGCTGTAACCCCAGCATTCGCCGCCATATTTGTTCTTTGTCTGTTGTGACGAATGGACGGCTTTGATGTATCTCTTGATATGCATTCTGATAGTGATGGTGCTGGGTTTGTAGTCAGTTTGAGGGGTGCTGTGACCTTGGCAGCTTACAGTCTTCCAGTCTGTGATCATGTGATGCTATCCCCCACCCCAATCAAGCACTTACTCGCTTTCACAAGGCCCAGAGACTAAAGGTTAGGTCAGCTGTCATGACTGGAAAGTGCTGGAACCTTTGGTAGAAGGAGCGCTGAGACGGTTTTAGGTCTCTGGAGTGGTATTTTTTACAGGGGATTTGGGGGAACCCAGACCGTCAGTGACTCTTTTTGCTTTAGGCCAGGAGGTGAGCAATTCACTCTGCTTTGTGTTTTCTACAACTGCCATCCCACGTTCACACCACAGGCCCTGAGAGATGTGTCCGACTTATCTTGGACACCCCCCCCCGCCCCCCAGAACTGTGAGCTATGTAAATATTTCTTTTTTATAAGTTAATTATCTTGTATGTTTCATTATAATGACTGAAAGCTGGTTAACACAATGCTATATTAAATTGGCTTTAATATGCTAAATCCAGCTCACATTCCCAGGATAAAGCTCATTTAGTCACAACGTCTGAGCCTTTTTATATGTTGCTGAATTTAGTTTGCTAGTATTTTGGTTGAATATTTTTACATTTATAATCAAAAGATGTTTGTCTGTGGTTGTCTTGGCTTTGATGTCGGTGTAATATTGGCCTTATAGATGGGATTGTAAATGTCTACGGGTAGTTGGGTCAGAGGAGCACTGGGAAACCTTGTCTGTGAGGAAGATACCGTGAATGGCCTCTGTTCACGTTCTTATAGATGGGATTGTAAATGTTTACGGGTAGTTGGGTCAGAGGAGCACTGGGAAACCTTGTCTGTGAGGAAGATACCGTGAATGGCCTCTGTTCACGCTCTTCAGCTCTTCATCCTCCAACTTAGAATTTTTCAGAGATTTCTTCACTCCCAGTCTCTTCCCTGGTTCATTCATTGTTTTGTTCTCCTCCTCTCTCTCTCATTTTGCTTTGTTCTCTCTTTAGAAACTCTTAGATTGTTCTATGTCTGGAAATTTATTGAAGATGTTTCCTATTGCATATGCATTTTTTGTTCAGTCTATCAGGAGATATGTTTGCTATGGAGACAGTTGACATGGTTCTGGACTCTGGGACGTTGATGTGGGGGTCTGAAGCCTGGGTTCTGCAGACAGTCAACATGGCGGGCCTCAGCCTGGGCTCTGGAGGCAGTGTTTATTTTTAACCATTACTCATGTGCTAATAGCTACTGTTTGCCGTCGTCTCCTTCCTGAACTTCTGTTATGGTGTCCTGGCTTTCAGATTTTCTTAACTCTTCCCTGTTTCCTCCATCTGCTATATTTTTATTCTGATGCTTAGGATATTTCCCCAACTTTATTTTTCAACCTGTTTTTGAAATTTCTGCCACATATGCATTTAACTGCAAGAATTCTTTCTTATTTTACTTTTTTTAAAAGACAGGATCTCTCAGTGTAGTTTTGGCTGTTCTGGAACTCACTATGTAGACCAGGCTGGCCTTAAACTCATAGAGATCTTCCTGCATCTGTCCAGAGTGCTGGGATTAAAGGGGTACACCATCATATTTGGCTCTTTCTTGTTTTCTGAATGTTCTTTATTAGGTTTCTATTTTCCTTTTACTGACGTAATGTATGTTCCTATATTCCAAGACGTCAAGATTTTAAGAAGTTTTCTTGTGCATTTGTCACTGTGCTTTACCTCATATTTCTTTTTCTCTTGTCATAGTTTGAATATGAAATATCTGTGACAAGCTCGTGAGCTGATCTCTTGGACCCCAGCCAGCGGTCCTCTTTTGGAGGCCTGTGGAATCTTTGGAATATGGGATCTAGGTCATGGTGTGACTACTCTCAGTGAGCCTGTGAGTTACACCGACCTCTGCATCTGGTCTAGACCTCTCTGCCTTCTGATCTATGAAGATCTGAGCAAGCTGTACTAAGAACGCTCACCCTATGGATCAGGTAACTCCAGTTGCTGTGCCTTCCCAGCCAAGAGGGACTGTATCCTATAAACCCTTGAGCCAAAATATTTTTCCTGAAGTCCCTTCTGCCGGGTGCTTTGTCACACTGGTGAGGAAACCAGCTATCCATCCCTTGTTTATTTTTCTCCCCAGGAGAACAATGGTCTGTTTTTGTTGATTCTTGATCGTTCATTCACACTAAAGAATGAGAGTCTTAGCTGGGCGGTGGTGGCACACGCCTTTAATCCCAGCACTCGGGAGGCAGAAGCAGGTGGATCTCTGTGAGTTCGAGGCCAGCTTAGTCTATGAGAGCTAGTTTCAGGACAGGCCCCAAAGTTACAGAGAAACCCTGTACCAAAAAAACAAAAAACAAAACAAAACAAAGCATGAGAGACTCAAAGTCTAGTTGGAAACTCAGCTGTATGTGTCATGTGTTGGCAGGTGGATGTCACTGGAGACCTGATGGATTTCTGCCATGTAGGAGGCAGGGGGATTGAGAAAAAAGAAAGTCAATAACTTGTAAAGAAATAAATATGGTCTACTACGTGTGTGTGTGTGTGTGTGTGTGTGTGTGTATGTGTCAGTGTGCGCGTGCGTGCGTGTGTTGGGGTAGGTGTAAGCCTGGCTGTCAATGTTCTGTAGCCAAGTAGGGAAGGGGGTGAAGTGTGGACAATGGGGTTTGCTTTGCTGTAATTTCCCCTTGGTTGGTCTGTATGCCATGGCAAGCACAAGTTTCCTCCTGTTCAGTTGCCAGAAGGATTGGAGTCATTGCGTAGTTCTGAGGAGTAAGGGTTTGGGTCTGGGCAATAGAAATGCTTTCTATAAAGGCTTTCAACCAATGCTGTCTTAGCCCTGCCCCACAAACTTCCACTTCAGAGAAAGAGAACATATTACAGACTCACAACTGAAACAGAAGACTTAGAGAAAACAGTGTATACCAAGGAGGAGGAAAATCAATAAAGGAGTGCTACAGAGGAACCCTCTACACATACAGGTTTAACAATGCAGATGAAATGAACTACTTAGGGAAAAAACTATAGTTCACCTATGTAGTGAAATTAGGTCGGTATGATAAATAACCAAGCCAGCTCAAGAAGAATAAGTATTTTTAATTGGTTAAAAAGGGGAAACTCACGCTGCAAGAGTGGGAGGTCAGAAGTCCTATCCATCAGGCAGGCACCACATGGAAAGAGCGAGCACCTGTGTTCTCTCCATTTTTCTACCTGGGGGTCCAGGTGGCCACACCCTAACTAGATGTGATTGGTTGATAGTTTTCCCCATCATCTCCCCCTTTTGTCTAAACAAGATTGATCCAAACCCAACACAGCTAAAATACAATAGGAACAGATACCAAATATAAAATTACAAACAATAAACAATATTAAGCAAGGAACGCATAACAAAAGTTTTACTAAACATTCTATTTTAAGGAGTCTAACTATTGCATTGAAATTAAGCTCGGCTAAATTGTGAGGAAAGTAACTACAATTATCTAATCTTTAACTCCATCAAAGATCTGAGAAGGGAAATAATATTACTTGAGTGGACAGGAAGTGTAATCGAGAAACTTCCAAAATGTGCAACAAATGACAGAGACAACTGACTACCTGGGCAATCACCCAAAGTCTCATTTGCGATGTTGAAGCAACAACTTTGGCTAAGGCCTAAAGTAACTGACATATCATTTTTAAAGGCAAGAAACTTTTCAAAACTATCTTACCCTGTCTTGGCAGGATATGACAGTCCTGTTTTATCCATTTATGGATACTATATATCTCTGTCAGTGGTTGAGGTATGGGCATTTCTTTGCCCAAAGGCCAGTTCTGCCAAGAAGAAAGGCTCCAGGTGGAGTGTCTTTGGTGCTCAACATTCTCTCGGGAATAAATTGGTGTTGCCAGGATCGATTGTGTCTCACTACCACAAAACTCTAAATTAGATTAAAGGCCATATTCTACAGCTCCTTGAAGAGGTTGAAGATTATCTACCTATATTGAATATAATCTCTATGTATCTAAAGAACCTGATTAGTCTAATTATAAATATAACAAACATAGATGACTACTGATCTATAATTCTCAATACCTATCTAACTTAAAGACTAAGACAATAAACAACTGTGCAATAAATGAGGACAATGACCTTTAAATGTAAACAATGTATAAGTATCTTAATCAGAGATAGTAATGTACATTGTGGTATGGTAAATATATATATATCAATACATAAACAATGTTTTAAACAGAGGTAGAAGCATACATGCATACAATATTCAATATAATTTAACTTTGTATCAATATATAAAAATCTATACCAATATAATTGTCTAAAAACAATAACTCACAAATACCAATCTATTATCCCATCATCCAACTATCCCT